>NW_015149003.1:597551-623245 GCF_001465965.1 Polistes dominula
TTAATAAAATAATAATATTATAGAAGAAGTTTATTTTTCAGGTATACCCCTTTAGGGTGTTTACCCCGAAGGCCCCCCCCCCTACATGAAATAATAATATTATATGTTATATATATAGATATATTCCTATACTATTATATTATTAAAAAATAATAATATTAATAAAATAATAATATTATATATTATATATTTAATGAAATATTAATAATTTAAATTAATAATTAAAATTATATTAATAATAATATATTCGGTCATTAAATATGAAATGTCTAATTTCGAGGTGAAAATAATCCGAGTAATCAGACATTTCATAGTTAATGACCTAATGAATAAAAAATTATAAATAATAAATTTTTATAATCATTTTTTATAAAATATTATAAGTTAATCAATATTTATTATATTACTGAAATATCTAACACTAAATTGTGATGGAACCCATAAAAATATGATTATTATTTTTTTCTATTTTTTATCCTTCGTAATTAAACTTCAAGACAAATCCTACCTATTGACTGTATATGTTTTTTTTCTTTTTTTTTTTTTTAATTTTTTTATCATTAAAATATTTAATGATCTTCAAGAATCAAATTACTAAACTAGGAAGTAAATATGAGAGACAAAAACAAAGAGAGAGAAAAAAAAAAGAAAGAAAGAAAAGATAAACTAATGTTCTTATAGAGAATACACACTTGTGTGCAAGTTTAATGCGTGCAGTATGCATTTTACATTTACATTTACAATTTTACAATTTTACATTTACATTTACATTTATAATCGTGAAAAGAGGTGGGGGCCTCCTACGCGTGTTTTGCGAGAATTCTAAGAGAATCCTTCGAAGAGTATCGTGTGTTCTCGCGAATTTAATTGCTACCATAAATATCTTCTGTTAGTTGGAAAGGGGGAGGTAGGAAAGGACGGGGGAGGGGGGGGGGTGAAAGGGAAGCTTCGATGGCTCACAGACCTGAAATACGCTAACTATAAGATTTTCTTTCTCTCTTCATTCACTTTTTCTTATTTCTTTTCATTCTTTAAGGATCATGCAAGAAAAATTATCAAGATTTTTTTTCTGTTAAGCATCGACGATACGATTATACGATGCATATTATTATTATTATTATTATTAATATATATCTTATTGCTTTATAAGAATTTTATTCAGTTCTTTGGTAAAATTAATATTACTTTTATTTTATTTCATCCTTTTTTGATTTTATATCTTTTGAATTATTATTATTGTTGTAACTATTATTGTCATTTTCTTTCTTGTTATTTTTCTTTCTTTACTATTTTTCAAATAATTAATTTTTTTTGTGACCTTATTAATTTTATTTTCTTTCTGTCTTTATTTTATTTTTTAAATATTTTTTTTCGATTATGGTAAATAGATAGTACAATATAAAATTTGTTAATATTAAATATTATATATAATTGTAATATTTAATATTTAATTTTATATAATATATATTATATATATAAATATTTAGTTATAATTAAATAAGTAATTTAATTATAAATATTTATATTAAATATTATATAATATAAATATATATGTTATATAAATATATAAATTTTATATATTTTGTATATATATATGTTTTTCGATTATGGTAAATCGATATTACAAAATTAAATTTTTTAATATTAAATATTAAATATAATTGTAATATTTAATTTAATTTTATATAATATATATTATATAAATATTTAATTATAATTAAATAAATAATTTACTTATCAATATATATATTAAATATAATAAATTAAAAAGTATTTATAATATTTAATTATATATATATATATTAAATAATTTGTATGATTCGTATATTATACAAACCTTTTGAAACTTTTAAATGTACAATTTGTTCGTAGTACTTTCATACGTCCGGATACGTATTCTCTTCTTCTTCTTCTTTTTCTCTTTCTCTTTCTCTTTTTATTCGAAACAAGCAGATGAAAAAGGAAAGTAGTAGGAGAAAGATATGTCAGAAATAAAATCCGCGAATAAAGAGAAATGTTATATTTCTGGAAAAGTCTTCTGGAACGCTTTATACCAACTCCTCACCCACTCCACCTCCACCACCCACCACCACCCTCTGTAGAAAACATATCAACAAATTTTCTTCCTTTCCTTTTCTTTTCTTTTTTCTTCTTTTTCTTCTTCTTCTTCTTCTTTTACAATTCGTCTTTGTTCCCTCGGGCAAAACTTTAAAACTCTACTTCTCATTTTTGATTTAACGATTTGTAACTTTTGGTAGAAAATTAAAACTCTGCTCACAGGAAGGAAGAGGGAAGAGGATGTGACTAAAAGTTTCCACAGAAAAAACACACTTTGATGAATACCAATTTGTAAATATTTTAACTTGGCAGACGTACGTCATTGCGTTTTAACGTTGCACTGTTAAACGTTCAAAATTATTATCTCTAAACCAACCCACCCTTTTCTTTTATTCGCGTGATTAAATAGAATTGGAATGTTAAGTTATAAAAGTAATTTTATTATAATATTATTTATAGTGTGTTATATATGTTCATTTAATTGATCGTAAATTGTTTTATTTTAAATATTAAATCGAGTCGTAAGTAACTTCCGCAATTTTTTTTTCTTTTTTAGACATTTATTTGGTTTTCAGTAAATAATCAAATTATTATTGTTAATTATGACTATAATATAATATTATGTCTATATATAATAAATAATCAAATAACAAATTTGGTTATTATTAATTTATATTATTATTAATTGTGTTTAATAATATTATATTATAAATATTATATTACTATAATAATATTATTAATTGTAATAATATTTTATTATTATTTGGTTATTATTAATTTATATTAGTATTGTATTTAATATTTGTAATTTATATACTATATATTAGTATTACAAATTTATTATTTGGTTATTTATTATATTTGTTTTCCAAAAATTATATAATATTTCCAATTAACATTATGTAATCTTAAATATCAATNTTCTAATAAGTTGGATAATTGGATAATTTAACATAAGTTATAGAAGAATAAATAATAATTATACGTATATTATAAATAATAATTATCTTTATATTCAAATTACGGTGTATCATAAATTTCATATAAAAATTAACAAATGTAATTAATACCTTCTCGTATAAAATGAAAAATATATTATCTCAAATATGAATTATTTTACTTTATCTTTAAATTTTATATAAAAATGAACCACACAATTGAATTGATACCACGATGATAATTCTATGACAAATCTTACATTAATAATAAAAAAATATAATAGAAAATAAATATGTTTTTTTTTTCTTATTTGTTTGATTACAGAGAAGTATGCGTGGACGAGGGACAACAACTGTCATTGGCACACGGATGTCAATTTTATGAGGTCAGTGCTGCCGAAAGTCCAGCAGGTGCTGCATTAGCATTTCAAGCACTTTTAAGAGAAGCAAGATCGGTTCAACTGTTACGTGCATTACCGATACGTAGAAAACTCGGTGTACATTCTGTATCAAGGGTCCTTGGTACGATATTTGGCAAAAACACAACTAAGGATCGTAAAAAGAGGCCATCATTGAGTATATGACGCCTTCTATGCGCCCTCCTCCTAGGAGGTCGCGACGAACCCGGTAGAAGAACCGACGTCGTTGTCCTCAGTAGCAACGTTTATGCGAATCGTTGATCGTTCTTCTTATTTCATTTTCTATATAATTATATATATGTGTGTATGTATTACTATGAACGTTTCAAATTGGATATTGTTAAGGTTCACACATGATTTTATGTGTTTGTTTTAACACTTACCAAATATTTTCATGAAAGATCATTTATTTCAATTTATTATTATACTATAATATTTTTTTCTTTTTTTTAGATGTACACTAATCATGTGAAACCTTAATATTCAATATCTATTTTTCATGGTAATATATACATATATACATATATATATATTTTTTTTTTCTTATCCTTTCTCTTTACCCGATTTCTTTTTTCTATTTTTTTTTGTTACATTAATTTATAATTCACACGAATTTTATTTCTAAATTATATTGAACGAACTTTTGGATAAAGATAATAATAATAATAATCATAATATTTTATATAAAGATTAATGAAGAAATAATTTTTGAACGAATTGAACGATTAAAAAAATTAATTTTAAATTGTATTTAAACTTTAAAAAAAAAACAAAAATTATTTCAACCAAAATAATTTTTCAACGAACGTTTACAATTAGAGATTTATGATTTTTTTTTTTTTTAAGTAAATAAATAAAAATCGAACAAAATATTTGTTCCACAAATTTATACGAGCATGATGAACGAGAAATATAATATAAAATAATACTATTATATATATATAATCCGAATATATTTTCTAATTGCATATATATACATATATATATATTTTTTTTTGTTAAACCATGAAATCGGGTTAAGTCAGACGATCGTCGTGCCAATACGGGGTGAGAGGGTGCAAGATGACGTTCTTGAGATGTACCGAGCAATAATAATAATATTAAGATAAGAATAAGGATGATTATGATAATAATGACGATGACGATGATGATGATGATGATGATGATGATGGTGATGATGATGATTTTCTCAAGAAAGAAAAACAAGAAATTCATTCAGTCATTTAAAAAAAAAAAATAAATAATAACAATGACGATGATGTTTAAATCACGTTCATCGAAAAAAGGACAATAATTTATAAAAAAAAAAAATAAATCACACTAGCCTTATATATATCAATCAAGTCAACTTATTGGTCAAAACCATAATTTTGTTTTTTCTTATTTATTCACGAGAATTATTATTAAATGGATATTTAATCGTACGATCGATATTTAAAACGATCGTGTGCGTTAAATTCATTTTTTTTCTCTTATTTATTTATTTCTTTCTTTTTTTGTTGTTGTTTTTTTTTTTTTTTTGCATTTATGAAACAAATTTTCCATTCGTTTATCGTATTGAGTGTGAGTGTACGAAAAAAAAGATGACGTATCACATTTTATTTATAAAATATTTGTTGAAATATTTTCCTCGTCATTTCTTTGTTTTTTTTTTCTGTTTTCGAATTTCAATAATACAAACTTTTCTTACGATCAAATTTACCTCTTTTGTTATTACGTATATATATATATATATATATTTTTTTTTTTGTTTCTTTGTGTTAGAAAACAAAAAAGTTCGATGAAAAATAATCGATGACGATATATACGAATAATTTATGCGAATTTCATTAATTAGAATTATTGATGAATGTATGATGCGTAATATGTGAATGTGTGCTAATAACTCGAAATATTTTGTACTTAACAAATTAATTAATTTTCGAAACAAACCCGTGAGTCTTTCGTCCATTTTCTTTCCCCCCCTCCCCGTCCGATTTAAATGGTATAATCTATAATTTTATTATATTCATAAATTGTAATATTAAAACCAAAAGAAGAAGAGAAAAAAGAAGAAGAAGAAGAAGAAGATGAAACAATTAAATTATTGTAAATATTTTTCTACGTATTCGAGTTTACGATTTAATTCATGAGAGTTAAGGGGTGTGTGAACTTGGGAGGAGGGGGGGGGGTGGGTTGACACTTTAAAAAAAAAAATCACATCGTCGTCGTCGTCGTTGTTGTTATTGTTATTATATATATATAACAAAAAAGAATACAACCCAACCTTTTTATGAATTCGATACTCGACACATATAAAGAAACTCTTGTTATTAATTGTTTTTCTTTGTTTATTAAAATTGTTTTTCATTTCAAATTCATTCAAACATTTCGTTAAAAAGAAAAAAAAAAAAGAGAAAAAAAAAAGAAAAAAAATATTTTTAGGTTTCTATTAGTCGAGTAAAGGATTTTCACGAAAAGGGGGAGAGAGAGGGGTGGAGAGGGTGATTTCGTAAAAGTAATAAATCGTCGTTGTTTTAATCGTCCATCGATATCCGACGAATTTTTAATGTTCCTAAAGAAAAAAAAAATAAAGTTAAATAATGAAACCTTTTAGTTTATAAGATTGTTGTAAATAGCGCAGATATATTAACTTTATACTAAGCCTAACTTGTTATATATACGATATGAAAAGAAAGAAAAAGGAAACAGGAAAGAATGGAAAGATGAACAAGATGAACAAAGATAATTGATAATGAATGATGAAGCAGTAAAAGAAAAAAATTAAGAAGAGTCTCATTTAGACTTGATTTTTATTTGTATTTCATAAAATTTAACGAAAAAACTTAAAGGAGAATGGGTTTCCCAATATTCTACACATACAAAAATACATAAATATGTAATAATATATAATATAAACAAAATAAATTTTTTTGCTTTTCTTTTTAAATTTATAAAAGAAAATATAAAAAAATTACGTTCTATTAAAGAAAAAAAAAAACAAGAAAAAAAAGAAAGCACTGAACAAAATAAAAATATTGGATAGAAATGAATTTTTTTTTTTTTTTTTTTTTTAATATCCATCTTCTTTTATTTTCGTTAAATAATTTTTTTTTCCACTTCTTTTAAACACACACGCACAAACATTTAATATACACTCTCACAAATATACAAAAATACGAGTTATGCGATTATTATTATTATTATTATTATTATTATTATTATTATTATAAAAAAAAAGGAAACCGAATTTCTCTGTGTGTCAAACATTGTTGTTGACAGGCATGAAAGAAATGTTTATTATTTTTTATTCTAAAAAATGTGTGTTGTTGTGTATGTGTTTATTAGGGTGGTATGTGTTAAAAAAAAAAAAAAAAAACACGAGAGTGAAAGTGAAAATAAAAACAGGAAAAAATTGACCGATCTGTTCATCTCTAATATTATAAAAGAAAAAATACATTCCAATGCGCGCGAAATTGAAAATCTCATAATATCGGTCATATCTCATAATATGTGTGTGGTTTTTGTTCGAATGTATGTATGCGTATATATATATATATATGTATAAGTGTGTAACGGTCTAACCGATGAATTTTCACGAATTCCGGCAGGACAATTGCGGTCGCTGTATTTAAAGTGCTAGTCACTTGTTATCATAACATTGATGATGATGATGATGATAATGATGATGATGATGATGATGATGATGATAATGATGATGATGATGATGATAATGATAATAATAATTTGATATGAAGAATAAATTCATTTTTTGTTAGATTTCAAACGTTGATTCTTTCTATTATCTCCATTTCATCCTAATTTTTACTCCCTTTACTTATAAGTCCCCTTATAAATATTTGTTAAATAATTGAAATTACAAATTTGTATTTTTTTTTTGCTTTTTAAAAATAAAACCATAATGAAAGGTAAGCAGCAAGATTGAAAATTATTTATAATTCGTAGTATTTAATTATTTTTTTTTTTTTTTTTAGTTACAACAAAGAGGAATTTATAAATTGAAATATAAATTTATTATTATTATTATAGTTTAATATAATAATTATAATAATTAGTTTAATTAAATTTAATAATTTGGTAATTAAATTTAATAATTTGGTAACTTAATTTAATAATTTCGTTATAAATAAGTTTAGTAATTCAGTAATTTAATTTAATAATTTAGATATAAATAAGTTTAATAATTTAGTAATTTAATTTAATAATTTAGTTATAAATAAGTTTATAATAATTTAATATCTATATTAATTATTTATAGTTTTTCATTATTTAGTTATAAATTTTATTTATTATTTAGTATAGAATATTATTTATAATTTAGTTAGAAATAAGTTTAATAATTTGGTAATTTAATTTAATAATTTAGTTATAAATAAATTTATAATAATTGAATAGTTATATAATTATTTATAATTTTTTATTATATGAATTTATAATACTACGAATAGTTCCTATTGCAAAAAAATTGTTATTGCTAGTATGAACATTTTTCTAAACGAATTTTTCTTCTTCTTTTTTCGATAGATAAATGAAAATAATTATTATTTATAGTTGTTGCATAAATGACATAGCATAAAAATATGCATCTTAATCTATCGTGAAATCTCAAACGTTTATCTCGTCATGGTTGGTTTATCGTTAAAAGAAACAGGGGAGATTGGACCGAATAATTTGAAGGATCCGGGCCAAGGTTTCATCAAAATGCAACACGTGTTTCTTACATTTGTCGTGTAGTACAGAAATAAAATACGTTCTTCTTCATCAACCTTAGTAAACTATGCATGTATTCTTCTCATCATCATCATCCAAGATGATGAATATGTGAATCCCATCTCTTCAACTAAAAAAAGAAAAAAGAAAAAAAAAGAAACAACAACGAATAAACAAGGGTTCTCTGTTTCGTATAAATTTAAAAAATAATTCATTTATAAAAAGAAAGTTCTAATTTTTTCAAATATAATTAAATTCATTAATTAAATCACACACAATAGATTGTAAATAAAATAAAATATAATATAATAATCTTATTATTTAATCTCAAATTAGAATTTTCTAATATACAAAGTATCCTCTCTCTTTACAATAAAATAAAAATCAAAATATTGATTAAATAAAATACTTAAGTCAAATAGTATGAATACACAAATTCTAATTTTTTCATATATAAATCCAATTTATTAATTAAACCAATAGATTGTATAAATAAAATAAAATATAATAATCTTATTGTTTAATCTCAAATTATAATTTTCTTATATACAAAAAATGATACATTTTCTTATACACATTTTCTTATATCTTTACAATAAGAATAAAATTAATAAATTGATAAAATAAAATACTTAAATCAAATAGTATGAATACATTATATTAAAAATAAAAAAAAAATGAAAAAGAAAATAAAAAAAAGGTGAATAAAAAAAAAATATTGAAGAAACCTTGTTAAGAATAATAGACACTAGGATCTATAAGTGTCAACACGTTGTTGAAATTCTCTCGAGTATTCTAGACAACCCTTCGGTAAACATGAACGTTCACATAAAAGTAAAAAGGAAGAAAAGGAAGAAAGGAAGTAAGGAAAGGAAAGGAAGGAAGGAAGGAAGGAAGAAAGGAAGAAAAGGTAAAGATCTAAAGTTAGTTTTTCCTGGCGGCGTTTTACGTGCCGAAGTGAGCTCTGGTTAACGACATTACGAGGTGACAGGTACAAGGGCTGAAAGGCACACGCTTCTTGGGTTTAGGATTTCCAAGAGAGAAAGAAGAAGGCGCCTCGGGACAACTCTTCAGAGAAAAAGAGAAATAAAAGAAATAAAGAAAGTTAGTAAGAGAAAGAAAGAAAGAAAGAAAGAGAGGAAGAGAAGATGGGGGACGAGTTTTAAGCTGCTAGAAGAGAATTTCTCGTAGGCCGTGTATGTGTGTTTGTTGTGTGTGGTTGCATCTCATATTACCTTAGTCCTTTGCAAGCTCTCTTTTACATCCCCTCAAGGGGCAAGGGACTCTCTCTCTCTCACTCTCTTTCTCTCTTTCTCGTTAAACTTCTTCCTTTCAAAAGACAAACGATCTGGGTGTACCGATAAAACTTATGCTAAGACACCGATTTATCGTTGTGACGCGTCACCACGCGTGTGGGGGACAATGTCGAACGAAACGACAAGACAACTCAACCCTTTTCTTTCCTTTCCTTTCATTTCATTTCTTTCTCTTTCATTTCATTTCATTTCATTTTATTTTTAAACACCGATACATCGAAAAACTGGAATAATGTTTTTCAATTATTCTCACATCTTCTTCTTTATGTAATACTTTTTTCCAATACAACTTATCTACCCTATTTTTCTATTCTCACGTGTACTATAATATAATGAACTACTTTTGTTTTATTGATTTCTATTCAAATCACATGAATCAAATCCTTCCCTACTTTCCTTACTTTATTAGAATAGAATAGAATCATTTTTTTTCTTATGATTATATATATTTAATTATTAACGATGAAATATTAATAAATTGTTGAATAAATTTCAATAGCAAGATATAATAAATCTTCATGACATGTATACTGCATATAAGTAAACATTTACCTACATTATTCCATTTATATATCGTCTCATTCTTTTCTTTTTTTTTTTTGTTTATTTTTTTTGTCATCCATATATGAAAGAGAAAGAGAACACAACAGAGTGGTCCTTGAAAGGAAAGATTAGATTTTATAAAACGTGTTCTTATCTTTCAGGGACCATGTGTGATATCTTATCGTATCACAGAGAAACAGCCAACAGGCAGGAGTCCTACGTATTCTTTAGAAAAATAATGTTAGTATGAAAAGGAAACGAGTTTTGGATTATCGACATCGTAAAGCAATACGAATAAATATCGATATAGTTACACGTATCTTATTATTACTATTACTATTGGTGTATTATACTACTGATCAAAAATTTAATATTAATTGCTGATTGTTTTAAAAATCTAATAAACCAATAAATTTACAAATTATCTAGTTCTGTTATATCAAATATTAATATATAGATATATATTAAATTAAAAATGTTGGAACAATTAATTATTAAAATATATGTTCAAATTATATTTAAAAATAGAAAAAAAAATAATATATAATTATTTATTACATAAATTTTGGTTGTCAAATGAATTTACTTTGGTTGTTTCAACAAAACATATTTTCATTTAAAAAAAAGATATTCAACTTTTAACCATTAATGTAGATAACAGCGTGTGTTACACTTAATGTAAGTATAATAGGGAACACTCATTATGCACTTTAAATATTTTTATCATCAATTAAATCTACTGTTTGGTTATTTCAAAAAAATATTTATTCATTTAATTAAAAAAATAATTATTTACCTAAAGAGATATTAAACTTTTGACCGTTAATGTAGTTAGGTAGCCAATGTGTATTTGCAATTAACTTAAGTGTAACACACAGCACTCCTCCTATCCACCATGTAGAGTACAGGATTCTCACTTAATTAATGACGTTGCTTTACAATTAGAAATTCAGAGTGTGCATGCTGGTAAAGGTTCTCGACAATGACCACCTGCCGATCACGATCGTAGAGGCCACTTTCGACAAGGACGATAACAACATGAGAAAAGAAAGAGAAAGGGTTTGAGAACGAGTGAACGAGCAAGATAAAGATAGAAAGGAGAGGAATCATCATAGTCTTTCTTTCCTCTTTACTATATCTGCATGGCGAAAGCTAACTAACGTTTCCATTCCTTCCTGTTATCCGACTACTACTTCACGGTGAAAACGATCTTTTTCTATGTCTTCTTTCTTTATCTATCTCATTTTTTTTGTTTTTTGTTATTTACAATTATTTTTGTTTTTTTTGTTTTTTTTATTCTATTCGTTAGTACTCTATCTATGCATCGAAATAAATCACACTGGTTTTCAATAGATAATCAATTAATTTCAATAAAAAATAAATCAACGTTCGATAAATTAAACATTAACATTTCGATAATTTTCATACTCGTATTGATTTATTAGATTCTATTAAATTATGTGTGGTTGTTTCTACAAATAACTTGTTACATTCTTTGTGTATAAATTATTAGATACTTTTTGTTCATCACTGTATGTACTTTTTATAAATATGACTGGATACATGTTAGAAGATATTTTTGAGAAATACAAAAATTTCATGAGGTTATGATCGAACAAGGAATTCAGTATAAACGTAATTTGGTGTAACCCTTGAAGTATGACCTCGAATGGTATCTCCTAGTCGAACGCATCGATAACGTTGACTATATGGCGCTTACAACTCGAAAAGCGGTAATTCTGGTGAACGCACAAGTACACACATACATCAATCTATCCATCCATAGACACTAATACGTACTATCATATATCCATATACATATATACATATATACAAGTTATATAGGTAGGTATCCATATAGGTAAGTAAGTTTGATACATATGTGTGTGAAGTGGTGGACTCTGTTAGTCGTGACTGCCAAGGTCGTAGGTCGACTCGCTGCACCTTGCACCTCTAGGTTGCAAGGAAGGCAGGAACCAAGCACAACGTGTCTGGCCTCAGGCGAGAGTTGAAATTTAATACATGCGCATAACTCCCGATGCTCTTTTCCTACCTTCAGGGCCCTCCTATTCCGTTCAAGACCAACTTCTCTTCTCTTCTCTTTTCTTTTCTTTTCTTTTCTTTTCTTTTCCTTCATCCTCTTCCTCTTCCTTCTCATTCTCGTGTCTTTTACTTCGTATTCGTATTCATCTTCCTATTCCTATTCGTATTGGTATTGGTATATTCGTATTCGTTTTTAACTTTGAACTTCAGAATACTTCGAACTTACGAGTTAAACCTTACCTACCTACCTACCTACCTACCTACCTACCTACCTTTACCTACCACCTCTGCCCTATTCCTCTGAAACTCTAACAGCAAACCAAAGAAGAAGAAAATCTTTTTACAAATCTTATGGTTAGGTTAGAATTTTATTGGTCTTATCTTTAAACTACGAGGTATACCTTTAACTCAAAGGTCATTTATCTTTTTTTCTTTAAAGGAAATCAAACTGTTATTTAGACTTGGACCGATCTAACAACACCCTTGCTTGGGTCTTCTGTTTTCTTTCTTTTTTTTTTTTCTTTTTCTTTGGTTCTCAAGGGATCTTGCGAATACCTGAATCGTGGTCTTTCTTTTTGGATATTTTTTTATTGCACAAGTTAACATCGAGCAAAAGTTTCCTTTCGGTTCCAATCTCACAACAATACCCTTAGGTCATTCTTCTTCTACGGGGTTATCGCTGAACACCTGAATATTGTCTTTCTGTATTCTTATTTTTTGTTTGTCCTTAGGTATTATTACTTTTTTATTTTGTAAATATATTTCTTGAGGATTTGCAGCTAGAAAGATTTTTCAACAAGTAACTTAACCTAAATTCAGAGACCTAACTTCATTAAAGGGATGCTTATGAATATTGTAATTGCCATTTTCCGAATTTTTTTTCTAGTTGCTTAGTTAGTTTATTTTTGTGTTGTTTTTGTTGCTTAGTTTACAGTTTTGCAAGAATTTTCTTAGAATTGTGTGTGTATACTCCTTAAAGAGAACTTTAGACCTTTTCTAGACCTTTCTCTAAGAATTCTTTAACTTTGATCAGTTGGATATGGTGTCTCCTTTTGGTGTTTAGTATAAATCTTATTCTGACATGTGGAATCAGGAAGTCTTACTTCGAATAACCCTGGTGAAGTTATTTTTTAAACGTAAGAGGACATTTTTTTTTTGTCAAGTAAGGTGGGGTAGTTTAACATTTATTACAGGATTGTCAACTTTGATAATAGATTGATACTTCATCTTCAATTTTTATACTTATATACATATATTTTTTTTTTATATTCACGTGAACTAATTATTATTAATTTATTTTTATATATTTGTTTTTGTCATGAACGTGTATAAGAATAAAGAAGGAAAGAAAAAAGTTGATGTCAATGCACCAACGTTGAACATCAAGGAAATAAACATTATATTGTTTGTTCAACATAGACAAATACATACGTAAAAAAAAACACACGTGCACGCACACGCGTACGCATACTTTAATCAGTTATGCAGCAGACACGTAAGTTACTAAGTTACTTACATACGTGCTTATTGCTAAATATAAATGCTTACTTCATCGGAAAAAAAAAGAAGATGAAAATTGTGTTCTTTCAGTAAAAAAATAATTTAAAAAAAAAAATAATAATAATAATAATAAGAAAAAAGGCACGTTCGTGTAAACGAAATTACACGACGATTTTAATTATCACTTTGAACATTTAATTATTTGATTAAGAAGATAAAAAATATTTTCAAATAATTCACAAATTTATTTATATATATATATGTCTATATATCATGAGATGAGTATAGTATAATTAAATTGTATACAATACTATAATACGATATCTTTTAGAAAAATAATTAACAAAGTTAAATAGTCCCCCGTGAAATGACTCACTACTATTAACCAAAGATTTGCATTCTTTAACGGTGATAAGAGTTCATGTTTACGTGCTACCGAACAAAGCTATGTGACGTCATTTGTCACACCGATCGAGAGACAATTATTTTCAAAAGTGATAAGTAAAAAGCAAAAGCAGTCTTGGAGAAGTCTTATGTGAGACGACGTGTTAAACGAATTCGTATATTCGTGATAGTAAAATTAGAAATTGAAGAACTGGCGCCCGTTTGAATTCTCTTAAACTATTTCTATGTCTCTCTCTCTCTCTCTCTCTCTCTCTTTCTCTCTATCTTTTTTACTTTCTTTCTTTCATTCATTCTTTCACATGAAAAAAGAAAACCTCTAAATTCAAATTTAACATTTACTACAAAACTATAAAAAATAAAAGAAACAACAACAATAATAATAATAATAATAATAATAATAATAATAATAATAATAATAATAATAATCTTTCTTTAATAGAAAAATAAATCAAAATAATTTATACGAATCATCATCATTTTTTCACATTAAAAAAAAAAACCCTTAAACTCCAATACAATTTTTTCACATTTGCTATAAAACTATAAGAAATAAAAGATACAACAATAATAATAATAATAATAATAATAAAAATAATAATAATAATAATAATAATAATAATAATAATTTTTCTTTAAAAAGAAAAAAGAAATCAAAATAATTTAGACGAATCATCATCAAATATCAGAAGACAACAACAACAAAAAAAATCAAAACTAACCTTTAATTGGATTGATTTTCTTAAAGGGTTTATTAAGTAATATCTCAAAAGAGAAATTTACTGTAACAAAAGCAACAAAAAAATAATAAAATAAAAAAGAAATATATATATATATATATATATATATATATATACACAATATATTGTTGCATGAAAATAGAGTACACGAGTTAAGTTAGGTTAGGTAAAGGTATATTATTTTCGACGATCGAACGAGATGTATTCGATATCGTTATCGTGCATTTATCTAGAAAAGCATTTCTTCTCGAAAGTATTCATTTTAACGGATCGATCTCAACTTGAGAAAGAGAGAGAGAGAGAACATAGAAATTTAGATAATAAATCTTTTATCGATTCGTATAGCGAAAACGAAAAAAAAAAAAATAAAACGAAACAAAACTAAACGAATGAAATATAGTAAGAATATTACCAAAAAAAAAATAATAAAAAAATCTGTATGTATGTGTGTGAGAGAAAGAGAAAGAGATGGAAGATGAAACGATCGAAAGCCTAACCTGGGTAATTTGAAAACCTCCCCCTTTTAAACTTAGAACAATCTTTTGCTTTTTTTTTGTTTTTGTTTTTATTTTATAAACGATAGTATTATAGGCGGACCAATATTTATCGTCTACCATTGTTCTGTATAGTAGAAAGTTACTTGTTCTAACATAGTAGTATAAGATAATCATTTCTAATTATCACTGGTCCAGAAACACGATCGAGATATTTCTATTTCCTTGTTCTTTCTTTTTTTTTTTAAATATATATATATGTATAAAAGACAAAAAAAGATAGAGGAAATATATTAAAAAAAAANAAGATAATCATTTCTAATTATCACTGGTCCAGAAACACGATCGAGATATTTCTATTTCCTTGTTCTTTCTTTTTTTTTTTAAATATATATATATGAAAAAAAAAAAAAAAAAAAATACAAACACTCCTAGTAGCACAAAATATTGAAAAATATTGAATACATGTGTACTTAATATTAAAAAGAAATTTAATGTCTTTTTTTTTTAATATTAAATATATTACATACAATATATTTGTAAAAAAACCCCCGATACAATACATACAATACAATATATGTATTATATATTTTTTAATATTTTGTGCTACTAAGGTCTTGTAATTTTACTGTAAAAAGAAAACAAGAAAATCTGTTGTATTACATTATACAAAAATTTCCAGCTACAAATCTAAAAAAAAATATCATCTCAATAAAAATCCTACAATTCCATCTAATATTCTTATTAACAAAACTTTCTAATTAGGACGAACTATAATAATAATAATAATCATATTACCAATCAAATACCAGTATCATTTGGAAAGCAAAAAATATCGAAGAAGAATAATCATGCAGATGGAATCATTAAACAAAAAAAAAAAACAAAAAGAAAATAATTCGTAATTACGTTGCAACAACAACAACAACTAGCACACACATACAAGAATAATTGTGTTCATTTTTTTTTTTACTGATCATCTAATTTCTACGATTATTTATCCAATGAGAAAATCTTTGATTTAGGTAGAATTCAAATTGAACAGGTAGAGAAGACATTATCGGAAGTCTCTGAGTTAGCCAATCGGAAGATATCGGACCGTTCAAAGGGGTAATTGGCTGCCTATTGTTTCTTACCTCGTATATTTTCTTTCTCTTTCTCTTTCATTCACTTATTCACTCACTCACTCACTCACTCACTCACTCACTCACTTACTATGTTTCTTTAAGCAAACGTTCGACTAGCTTTCGAAGATGATCGGTGTTGCTTTCACCTATGCTTCGGTAACTGCTCATTGTCCTAAACGTTCGTGACTGCAAACTTGCTTCTTCTCTTTCTAATCATATCCTATCCTAAACGCATTATAGATTTATTATACGTTATACAAAATTTTCAAACTTAACGTATATAACTCTATTTCCTTATTTTATCTATCCTTTTCATCCAATATATATATTATCTTAACAATAATTTATTATTAATTAGTTTTCAATTAATTTTATATCAAATATTCTTATTATTTTTTTTTTTTAATATATGTTAAAAATTGTAATGCAAGTATTTTAATATTATTTATTTTATTTGTATTCTAAGTATTTTTATTTTATTAAGTATTGTATATATTAAATATATATATATATATATATATATATATATATATATATAATTAATGGTACAAAGAAAAGAAAAAAAAGAAAAAGAAAAGAAAAATGAGGCTAAACATCGGAATGAGACGAAGAAGAACAAGAAGAAGAAGAAGAAGAAGAAGAAGAAGAAGAAAAAAAAGGGTGAAGAAAAGAGGGAGAAAAAAGAAAAAAAAAAGGAGCAGAGGTCAACTCGGCGCCACAGAAGAGAGGTTCGGTGCCAAGATCGATTGTGAAAGAGGGAGGAAGAAGAAACTACACGATGCGTGTCTTTTCCTTCGTGAAGAGAAAAAAAAAGAGAAGAGAGAAAAAATAAGAAGAGGAGGCAGCAAAATGGGTGGGTCGTTTGCGATCGTTCGCATTCTTCGACGTCTGTCGGGTTGGCACGATCGAAGGTAAAACCGTTCGATCAAATGATGTTACTCAGCTCTCAAGCTTTGGTAACCCCCATGTACTTGTAGTATTTTGAAATGATCGTATATCATGCCGAATGAACTATGTCGAAATTATAAATCTTTTTTTCAAATCTCCTTTTCGTTATTTTTTTTTTCTTTTTTTTAAATGTTACTAAAGTTACATGTGATATTTGTAAGATCGAAAATAATAATTTATATTTAAAAAAAAATTTATATATATATATATTAGGGTGGGTCAAAAAAATGACTTATTTTTTTTTTTTCAAGTGCTACGAAAAAATGGGTTGCTAGACACCTTAAAACAATTCTCACCAAATATGAGCTCTTAATTTTAATAGAAAGATCCTCCGCATCGCAGTTTTTTTTTTTTTTTCAGTCTAATAGAATAAAATTCATAGCTCATTATTTATTGATTGTACAGAAAAATATTCTAGACGAATTTTGTAGGAAATTTAATGCTCTACAAAAAAGGTATCTTATATTTTTTCCGTAAATCTCACCATTTAAATGATATTTAAGATTTAAATTTGATAATTTTTAGACAAATTTCATTTTTGTTTATGAATTTTATAACTCGACAATGAATGACTATTATAAGATGTGCAATACAAATTTTTGTAGGAAATTAACTGCTCTATAAAAATGGTGTCTTATGTTTTGGCGATTAAATTCAGCGTTCAAAAGATATTCATCATCAAACTTTCATGTGTACTGATATTTGTCTTTGAATATTGTCTCTGAATTATTATTATTAAGAAAAATTACGTTGCCTAATTTGTTCATTCATCCTTTTTATCATTAAGTTTTGTACCGATGATTTTTCAAATATCTTACATTTTTTTCTCGCATCATAGAAATAAGCAAAATAAAATTACATCCTTTCTAAATGCCTGTCATACAAATTATATATTATAAATATATATATTTATATATATTATATATTAAATATTAAATTAATTTATTTTTAATTTATTTTAATTTTAAATTATTAATTTATTTTTAATAATAAATTAATTAATTATAATTATTAATTATATATTAAAAATTATGTATTAAAAAAAAAAAATTAAGCACAAGTACTCAAATAAAAATAAAAATTTGACAAATACTATATATATATATATATATATAATGTCGGCGTTTTCTTCTTCAATAATCAATTAATTGAATAATTGACGACGATTATTATTTTTCATTTAAATACCTCTCTCTCTCTCTCTCTCTCTCTCTCTCGCGTGATTTGATTTCCCTTTTTCTTTTTTTTATGTTTCCTTTTCTGAAAATTAGTGTATTATATACATAGTTTTAGATAAGACCGTCGCGTGTTTCAAATAACTATTATAAAAAAATAATAGTTATGTGAAAGAATTTGTATTACGTGTAAAGAATTGTTTATTCATTTTCTTTGTTTAGTTTTTGTTTTCTTTTTTTTTTTTTATACTACATTAAATAAACGTACATTAAATAAAAAATAATTTGGATATAAATTGATTTTTCTGGTAAAAAAAATGAAAGATATAAATCTGTAATAAAATGGTGGAGTTAAAGGGGGTTGGGGGAGGGGGAACAAAGTTAACTCCTAAGATTATCTTTCATGGGGTAAATCGTAGAAAAATTTGAAAAGGGGAAAGTTTACGATTATAAGCTAATGCAAATCGATGACTTATCGTACCACTCTATCGACTTCTTGGAATTCAATTACTATGAGAAAGAAGGTAAAAGGGAATGAAGAAGAAGAAGAAGAAGAAGAAGAAGAAGAAGGACGAGGAAAAAAAAATGATCTTAGGGATGGTTAGAGAAAGTCGAAAAGAAGAGTACAAAAAGAAAAGTATAAGATAGAACGAATAAATTTCTTGATTAAAGGAACACCATGATGAAAAACGCAATCCTCTATACTCATTTTGCATTCATGCACTAATCTACTCTAATCATCGTACATCTGAAGAATACTAAATACGGAAGTAATCGTTGTTGTCTGGTATTTATCGATTATAAGTTAACTTTTAAATATTATTTTTATCGTATAATACTTGTTAACATTTTAACGGTCGCTAGCCTATTAATAGGCTTTTATTTTTGTTACAGATGCTTACCGAACCAAAATTTATTAATCAGCTTTTAGTTATCGGTTGACATTGCAATAAAGAGTCATTATCATTATATGAACAGTAATTTGTTATTAGAATCTTATTTAGCATCGTATTAAAATTAGTTAGCAGAATCTGCGGCTGAACTGTTGGCCAGACGTGAATATATGCTGTTGAAACCCTAGCGGTCGGTAAAGTGTTAAAAAGTAGTCACAATATGATCAAACAGAGATATATTAAATCCTAATAATATCGTCGTTACTTAAAATGAGAAATATAATCATCTGGTATAGATAATATTTTTATTACGTGATATTTATTGATAATAATAAGTTATTGTTAAGAAATAAAATCATGAGAAAATTTGTAATAAAATCTGAAAATGAGAGAAGGAAAGAGAGTTGGTCCTCGTAAATGCGAGGAATTCGTCTTTGAACTCTTTCGAAGCTGGTGGTCCATTGGATACCACGACGAATCTCATTTTCTTTTTCTTTCATCTCTTTCTTTCTACTGGCATCGGGAGAGCTTCATTACTCTGGCTTTTTACTTGCAGACCCCCATGAGTCACGAGCAATATTCCCGAAGCAGAACGAACATCGCTCTCAAAAGTAACAAGAGTTCTTCTTCTCGGTAGCTCACGAACAACTTTACCTTTTTTCTTTTTCTTCCTTTTCTTCTTTTTTATTCGTTTTCTTCTCACTTTTCTCGATGTTCTTCTCTTTCTCTTTCTCATTTTCGTTCAATGGTATCCGATAATTCACGTCCAAACTTCTTACACCTTCCTTTTACCACCCTCTCATATATTTTTGATTTCTTTCTTTATTTATTTCTTTAGTTTTCTACATGTTGCAGTGCCAACAAAATATTATAACCGAAAGTTAAGTTACGACAATTTGATATCTACTTTTGCATTTCAATTTATTTTCCTTTTATTTTAGTATTTTTTTTTTTTTATTTACATCTCCTATGTTAGTTGATTATATTATTTTTTTTTTCTTTATATGATTAATATAATAAAATATTTGAATGTAATATTTGTGTTATAGGTATAATTAATTCCTTTGATTTTTTTTTTTCTAATAAAAATTATTAATCGATTGTATATAATTTTTGATTAATCACATCATTATTTTTTTGGTTTATTTAATAAATGATCCATTTATTTTGAAAATTGTCTAAATCCATGTATCAGTAGTTCGTTGTTAAACTGTAGCAACACCTATAAACGTTAAAATAATAAAAATGATAAAACTTAAGTAACTTTCAAAATGAATGACTCAAAATATAATTCATTGACCAATATGACCATAAACAAAAAAGAAACAAAAAAAAGTAAATAATTAACTTACAAATAACATTTTGACTAAGCAATAAGTATTCATATACCACTGCTGCCACATTATTTAATGCACTTTAAATATTACAAATGAACTATACACGATCGTACATTTTGAACCCCACCCTCACTCCCCCCCCTCGCCCCCTTTTTAAATCGATTATTCGAACGAAGTTAAATTTACGAGCTATTAATCATGAGAATGAGTTTGACCGAGTTGAAATTCATACGTGGAAGAGCAACAAAAAAGAAAAAAGAAATGATAATAATAATAAAAAAAAAAAAAAATAAAAAAAGAAAAAAAATTAAATCCAGTTCTTCAAACGGAATCGATCATTCAAGTCAGAGTTTCCTTTGTGTCAATGGTGTGTCGGTGTTAAAACATAAAAAAATGAACTTACTTCGCCATTATTTGTTTGTTTGTTTTTTTTCTCTTCATTTCTAGGCCACGTTACAAATGCAGTGAAAGCAGGGATTTGACGCTTATAAAAATTGACCTCTTCTCACCCTTACCAATTCTCATATTTTTTAAATGTATGTATGTATGGTAACTATACGCACTCATTCACACTCTTATACATCTACACATTTACTCACTCACACACACACACTAAGGTTGTTTTCATGCGTGTATTACGCGAGATGTTACAAGAAAACGTTCGCAAATCTTATGTTAGTTATATCGTATTGCTGTTAATGTTGTTGCTGTTATTTTTTACAGCGGCATCTTTGTCGAATCTTTTAAAAAGAAGGATGAGGATGAGGATGAGGATGAGAAGGAGGAGGATCTTAATTCTTCCAAGTCGATAATTCACTCGTACAACACCGAAAAAAGAAGCCTAGCTTTTGCGCCCTCGAAAAGGAATCTTTTCGTTTATCTTTTTATCTTTTTCTTTTTTTTAATCTTTTTTTTTTCGTACGGTGAAAGCGTACGAAAACTTGAGTCCTCATTTTTCGACAATCGAAAAAAAATAAAAATACTAAATAGTTTGAAATATATGTATATTTCCGGGATTATGTTCGTACGTGGAATAAATGTTCGTATTCATTATTTTGATAGGTTGTAAGAAAGGGGGTGGTTGAAAGAACTGGCACGTATTTTATTTAGCAGGTCAATAATTGAATGAAATAATTAAACAAAGAAAGGAAATACATTTGTAATTGTAATTTTTTTTTTATTAAAAATTAAACAAAATTAAAATTAAAATTAAAATTATGTCAAAATTATATTATATATTTTAATAAAAATTTGTAAAATATTTGAATACTCTATATAATATAATATACAGTTTTTAAGTTAAAATTGTCACGTGTTAGTATACTTGTACTTATATTAATAATTTACAATTTCCAAAGATTTCAAAATTGAAAGAAAAAAATAAAAAAATTTGATAGAACGTTTATTGATGTATTACTGGGATAAAACTTTGTATACCTTGTACTATAATTTTACACGAATAAGTTTGTTTTCAACGAGATGCACTGCTTTATTCTCGAGAATAAAGGAGAGATAAAGGGTTAAAAAAGAAAGGGGAAAAAAAGAAAAAAAAAGGAACAAGTGGTAAGCAAAAGAAAAGATGAGAATGCACGTGCGAAGGACGATAGATCCTCACGAGTGAGGTTTATCGTTGCAATTAACACTCTTTAGTGTATACCGTCTGTTTTCTGACGATTTTTTTTCTCTTTCTTTCTTTCTTTCTTTCTTTCTTATACAAGCGTTGTGTTCTGCAGCAAAAGCAGCACATCCGCTCATTTTTCTTCAAACACGATTTTCGCCGAACAGATACTTACACACTTGTATTTTTTTTATTTGATTTCATTTTATTTCATGTTCTTTTCTTCCTTTCTTATAGATTCCATATTTCTCTTACATCAGTTTCTACGTTTTATTATTTATTTTTATATTATCAATTATCTTTTCTCTCTCTCTCTCTCTCTCTCTCTCTCTCTCTCTTTTATAATCATTCCCTTTTTATCGTTATCATATTTTTTTTTTTTATTTGTTATACGGTTTCATTATAATTTTCTATCTCTTTTTATCAATTTTATTATTTCTCTTTTTACGTTATCATTTTCTCTCTCTCTCTCTCTCTCTCTCTCTCTCTCTCATTCTTTCTGTTCTTATCAATTTCCTTTTCTTTACTTTACCATTTCATTTGTAAGATTTTACTTTCTCATTTTATTCTTATCAATTTACTGTTCCGTTCCTCCACTCTATTTTCCTCCACTTCATTTCTTATTCTTTTTATCTCAATCATTTCCTGTCCTTTTTTGTTTTTTGTTTTAATCTTCATCATTCCTTTCCTTTCTTTCTCTATTATTATTATCATCATTTTCCTATGATAAAATTTTGTTAACTCTCATTTATAGCATTTAAAAAACCGAACGTTTGATTTATGCTGAAAACAATTCGAAATTTGCCATTTCGATTTACAGTAACATCGTGAATACCAATGAATTTATAATATTTTATTATATATTCCATTTTTATCTTCTCCCATAACCCACCCCTCCTCACCTCTTCCCCAACCGCAGACCGGATGACCGACTAAAATTAAAAAAAAAAAAAAAAAAAAAAAGTAATAATCAACTATGTAGAGAGAAAGTTTTGTGCTTAGGCAAAAGGAATACATGTATGCGTAGATTTAATTACGGTGTAATCAGTTGTGTATAAAAGGCCCCCATGAAACGATAGGAAAATTATTAACCGCGGAAGGAGTATTATTTTCTCTTGTGAGTAGTAATATATATTGAACCCTTCTTTCTACTACGTGTATCGAAGTATTTCCATTCGCGGTAGTCTTTAGGTAAAAGCTTTGCCGATTTGCTACCGGGTTAATCGCGCATCTTTCGATTCAGAAGCTTCCTCCTCCTCCCCCTCCTCCTCCTCCTCCTCCTCCACCTCTTCTTCTTCTTCTTCCTCTTCCTCATCCTCATCTTTTTCCTGTTCCTCTTCTTCTTCTTCTTCTTCTTTTCCTGTCCGGACTTTCTGGTATCCCACTGGTTGGTTATTTTCTGCGTACCTACGCAAACGATAACATCGGTTAACGCTAACCTATGGCGCTAGATTATACACACACACACACACACACAGACATACACAATTAACTGTCCCTTCAACGATTTTTCTCTTTACTAATTTTTCATATTTTTTCATTAGTTTTTTCAAGTTTCTTTCATATTAATTTGTCCTTTTGTTTTCTTTTCATTTCAACGTCATAAAAAATGGAATTTTAACAAGCCACGTGCTTCTCCCCACCTGCCTGTCCCCCTCCTCCCCCCACCTTCTTTTTCAGTATATCGCCATGAAAAAATAAAAAAAGTTCAGAATTTTTGCATAGATTTATATCACACACACACACACATACATACACAGTCAGGTTTGTTAAGTTAAACACATGTGATCCTAGTTTCCAGATATCTCTGGATGTGTGTGCAAGGGCGCCGAGATATAAACTATCGTATTATAGTGGAAATGTACGTCGGTATAAACTATGTAAAAAGTAAAAAGAAGAAAAAAAAAAAAAAGAACGTTTCGCGTGCTATTTTCGTCAAGCTTCGGTCTCTCATTCTCGAAGAAAAACCCCTTCTTGTCTCCCCCCTCCCCCGCCTACTGWCGCGGTACTTATCCTCTGGACAGGACAGGACAGGACAGGTAGGCGTATAAGTTACCGTGGACCAGGTTAGGTAAAAGGAGAAGGCCAGATTTACCGAGAAATTGTATTATACATATGTATATATATATATATACTGCTACTATGATTATAAACTAAACTAAACTAGAACTAAACTAACAATTTTTTCTTTCAATGAATAAAAGAAATTCTTTAAAATTTTTCCATTTAATATTTTGTCTAATTAATTGGCAAATTAAAAAAAAAAAATTATGATAATTATTATTATTTGTTGTTGTTTAATTTACAATTATATATAATATCAACGTATAGTGAAAGAAATTGAAAAAACATACGAATTTTATATAATTTATTATATAAAATATATTTATATATATATATATATATATATATATATATATATATTGTATAATATTTATTTATTTATTATTTTATTTAAAATATTATATATTTTATTATTACAATTATATTAATACATTCGCGACCGGCATAATTTTTCCGTTTCTTATTCTAATTGTAAATATCAGCAAAAATAATGAAATTTTGAAAAAACAATAATTTTTACATATATTCTATATATAAATATATAAATATAAGTTTAAATAATTTATATTTATATTTAAATAATAAAATATAATAATATAATAAAATCTAATAAAATATAATTATTTAAATATTATATTTAATATTATACATAATAATATAATAATATATAATATATATTTAATTATTATATTCTAAGTAATTAAATATAAATTTAATATATAAAATTTTTATAAATATATAAATACATACATATATATATAAAATACTAATAAAGTAATAATAAAAAAAATAATAATAATTATAAAATAATATAAATTTTTTAATTTACTATATATATATGTATGTACATATATAATATATAAATTTATTTTCATTAAATTTTTAAAATGTAAAATGACGTGAATTCACATCAGCGGTTGCGAATGTGTTAATATATTTATTATAATTATATAATTTATATAATTTATTATTATATAGAATTCATATGATTTATATAGATATTATATATAATTTTTCTTTTTTATTTAATTATATTATCAAATTTATAGGTACCTATTATAAAATTAATCTAGTAAAATTGTTTTGTTAACTTAAAGTTCATTGATCGCAAATTAACAAGCACCGTGCATAAAGAAAAAAAAAAAAGAAAAGTTAATAAAAATTGCAAATTCCAATATATCAATAACAACAACAAAAAATTGTTAATAATAAAATCATAAATTAAATACAATTAAAACTTTAATAACAACACGTCAATGAACATATACAAGTATTATACATACATATAAATATACATATAGATTATTATAAATTATAGTCCTTTCTCTGATTACAAAGTATAGGAAAAGGATCTACACGCAAGTTATGG
>NW_015149003.1:635170-665506 GCF_001465965.1 Polistes dominula
ATTTTTTCGGAAATTAATGAACAAATTTGTCTATTACTTTACACATTTTTTATTGTAAGAAGTATTACAGCAATGTTTAATTTTTTTTTTTTTTTTTAAAGATGCTTAAGATTATTTTTAATCATTTATTTTGTTCACATTTCTTTTTCGCTATTGTTCATTTATCACATATGACATTTATTCATATAAGAGGGTACTTTAATATTGAAAATTTGTACACGTGTGTGTGTGTATTTAAATATCTATGGTTAAAAATAAATCGTAAAGATCATTAACAGAATGACTCGTAAAATTATTCTTTCGGTTATTTTCGCAAAAAGTAAATTCATTGGCGCCAAGAGAAAGAGAGAAGATGAAGTTTAAGTTAAAAATCTACCTCTCGGTTTTGGTAAATATTGAATAATCTGTCTTCTTCCTTTTTGTCACCGATTTTTTTCGATTATATTATCTTCCTAGGTTTTTTCTTCTTTATTATTTTTATTTTTTTTTTACTTTATTTTAGTCGTCTTAAGGCATTAGTATCGATGTGAAGTTAATTAACCATGAAATGAGTGGTATAATAGAGTAGCGAACGATGAAAAGATTAAAAAAAATAAGTTCTTTTTTTTCAACAACTATCACGCTTCGTTGGACAATATTCCTTTTTTTTTTCTTCTATCTGTCAACAATTTTTTTCTCGTGACTAAAACTTTGATATGAAAATGAGCACTTAAATAATAATAATAATAAAATGCGTTCATTAAAATATTCCCCAAAATTTAAAAGTTTAGTATAAATTAAATACTCTCTCTTGTAAATTTTTTTTAATACTGCTAGATGAATTTAAATATATATATATATTTTTTTTATATTTAAAACACGTAAATAATTAGGTAAAATAAAACTTTGATATTAAAATGAGCACTTAAATAATAATAATAATAATAATAATAAAATGAGTTCGTTAAAATATCCCTCAAAATTTAAAAGTTTAGAGTAAATTAAATACTTGTAAATTTTTTTTAATACTGCTAGATCAATTTAAATATATATATATTTTTTTAATGTTTAAAACACGTAAATAATTTTTTGTCAAACATATATTCTAATCTGTAATATATGTTAGATATTTTTAAATAATTTTATTTTTTGTTGTCAATCTATTATATAATGGAATTTTTGATTAAATTTATTATTGTAAAAGTAAAAAAATATATTTCTCTTATAGGAAGAAGTTTTGTACCTCTAGATCAATTCAAAAATATTTTTCTTTTTTTTATATTTAAAACACATAAATTAGTTTTTGTCAAACATAATATATTTTAATCTGTAATATTTGTTAAATATTTTAAAATAATTTTATTTTTTGTTATAAATCTATCATAATGGAATTTTCGATTAAATTTATTATCGTAAAAATAAAAAAATACATTTCTCTTATAGGAAGAAGAAGAAGTTTTGTACTTGCTAACAAATCTCTTTATCGATTATTTTTCTTTCTTTCTTTCTTTCTTTCTTTCTTTCTTTCACAACGGTAGCATCACAAATCACGAGGAACAAAGCTATCGTTTATAAAATATAAAAAAAAATAAAAAGAAGCCTCTCTACGGTGTAGAGAAAATCGTGACGTGGTGTTGTTCATCGTTGGGGCAACTATGATTTGCTCGACTAGATATGGGGGAATATAGCGATAGAAAAGATCCCAATGGAATTTCGTAGAACTTTATGGTTAGTACATAGAAATCGTTCAATCGTTTGAACAAGAAAAATAAAAATAAAAGTAGAAAATAAAAATAAAATAAAAAGAAAAGGTAAGATCAAATTCAATTGATCAAGATCAAAATCATTGTGTTAAATGAAATGTTCAAATCATAATCTAAATATAACGAAACAACGATTAAAAATTATTATATATATATCAATAGAAATTGTAATAAATATATATTATGAAAAAAGAAATATTATTTACAATAGATTAGAAAAAAAAAATTAAATAAAATAAAATATATAGATATTATTTTTGAACAGAGAAAGAAGTGGTAATAGAAAATTGGAATAAAGTATTAAAAATAAAAAATAAAATATAATAGATACTAAAAAAGAAAAAGATTAGATTTTGATTAGAAAATATACGTTCGATTACTGTATTTAATATATATTGTACTATATATATATATATATATATATATATATATATATATATATATATATATATTGTGTTTTAAACATATATATAAAAATAAAAAAATTATAATTTATACAATTTATCATCGAATTAAACTGAAATTCTCTCGTGACTATTGAAGTTCAATTTAATATCGATTAAAACACGCATACATAGATACATTGATAAAACGAAATAATAATAATAATAATAATAATAATAATAATAATAATAATAATAATAATAATAATTAAAAAAAAAAATAAAACATCAACGTAAGAAATATCAACGATTTAAAATACGGAAGGTCGAGACGTGACTTCTCGTTTCTACGTTTACACGTCTCTCATTCTTTTTTTTTTTTTTGTTAACGTTTTCTTTTTCTCTCCTATGAAATACTATTTACACACGAATACACATTTAATACATTATTTATACACGTATACTTTATAGAAAGAAGTATGTATCTGTTTAAACTACTGACAACTGGATGGAAAAACCACGACAGGTCTTTCTACACTTATGTACACGAACACGTAGCAGCAGCAACAGCAGCAGCACCAACAGCAGCAGCAGCAGCAGCAAACTAATCGTTGATGCTTATCACACACAAATTTAGTTTTTTTTTCTCTTATCGGGTTAATTGTATAACCTTTCAAATATAATATACCAAAACTCCGACAGCAATATACTAATTACATACATGGAAAGTCTTATCTATATGAATTTTCTTTTATCTGTTTTACAAGTTTAAAATATAGGTTTACCGATTATTTGGAATGATCACGTCATTTTCTTGTCAACTAAAACATAAATGTCTACAATGACTAATTTATCGTACCTATTTAACCTTAAATCAAGTGTATAATATTATTATTATTATTAATTAGCATTAGGAACTCGAAAGTTCATTGCCGCAAATACAAAATCCAGCCAAATGTTTCCATCTCTGAGCTTGTTTTTTTTTTTTTTTTATTTGAAAAAGGTTATTTATTTTTGAACATTATCAGTATACATATATAAGATATAAACGATTTTACACAACAACTGAAACATTCAAAGTATATAAAATATAATTTTTGGTGATCTTCTTTGATTTAAGCGTCTCTCCAAAACACATTAACATTTATGGTATAACTAATCGTTTAAGATCTTAAGCTCTACATATTGCCATCTGTTATGATATCACAATTATAATAATGAAAAGATAAAATTTATAAAAATAAAAAAAATAAAACCATAATATTATCTATTCTGAGCTTGTGATCCCATCCATTCATGGTTTTCGTAGCCTATTTTCTTAAGACCCCGAAATAATATTGTCCTTCCATCTACGTCTCGGTCAACCCAGTGGTCTTTTTTCGTTCGAAAATTCGTATAATTTATTATAATTAAATATATAAATTAGTTGGTATATTCAATATGGTAACGCAAATGGATGAAAATGTTAAATTCGTTGGTTATATATACAACCGACGACCGTGAAAATAGTCGTCGTCGAATCTATTTTTGCCTTGAAATTCAAGGCATTCCAAAGGGAAGAATCGCACGAAGTAGAAGAAGAAGAAGAAGCAGAAGAAGTAGAAGCAGAAGAAGAAGAAGAAGAAGAAGAACAAGAAGAAAACGTTTAGTATAATCTCGTGTGAAACATACCGAACGATTTGTTTCTTCGTGCTTCCCGCGTGGTTAATGTCAAAGAAATCTCAACATCCTATAAATTAAAATTATATTGCTACACTCAACTTGACTCGTTCAAGCGTCTTGTCTCTGTGTGTATTCTGTTATTTTTGTAACTCGTTAAAAATAAAAATTATAAAATAAACCGAGAAAAAAATATCGAAATGTGAAACGATTAAATTGTTTCTCTCCAAATCACTTTTATTTAAAATAGAAAAAAAAAAAAAAGAAAAAAGAAAAAGGGAACATACAAGAATTTACAAATTTTTCTCTCTTGGGACAAGCTCGAAACTTTTCAACTACCCTCACCCCCTAACCTCTTAGCCACTTTTATTCTGGTATTTTTTATTATACTAATTAATATTTCAAACATTTATCATTCCAATATTAACATTCAATTGGTATGCTCATTTCGAGATATTAATGTATTAATTAAATTAATACTTATTAAGTAATAATAATAATAAGAAGAAGAAGAAGAAGAAGAAAAAATTGTTTAAAAGGAAATTTTGAAGTTTTTTTTCTTTTATTGTCCATTAAATGAAACGATTTCGAATGACGTTAATTGAAAGTAGTTCGATATACACTCACATACATACACACTCACACCCATATACACATCACTATCATGGTGTTAGGTGTGATTACATAAGAATATTCCATGCGAGTGCATTTTAAAATGGAAGAGATTTAACGTTTGTGCATCCGGGTTTGTTGCTGTCTCTTTTCAACTACGTTGCATCTTTTCTTCGTGGTTTTGGAGGACACGTAGGTATCGACCTTAATACCTTTCAATGAGTTTTTAAAGCAAGCATTCGTCGTGTCCGGCTCACACATATGTGTACTTTTTTTTTTCTTTTTTTTTTTTTCCAAGAGATCGTTAAATTGCATCCTATTGCGAATACGAATCAACAAACGAACAAATGAATGTATTTTTTTCCCGTTATTTCAACACATTCTTTCTATTTCTTTTGTAATTATTTAATAATTAGTTTTATTCTATTAGAAAACATATATTTTTTTTTTTAATATAATATTTATCTTTTTCTTATGTAATTATAATAAATATAATAAATATATATTACAATATTATGTGTAATATATATAATAAATATATATTATACAATATAATATTGTAATATATACTTATTATATTTACTATAATATTACATAAGAAAAAGATAAATATTTTTTCTTTTAATTAAATATTTCTCGATAAAATGTTTAATAATTGATATAATTGAATTAACATAAAAATTTCAATTTAATAAAATTAAACCATAAAGTTATAATAATTGTAAATAAATCATTGAATTTAGATGGAATTTAAATGAACAAAACTTTCAATAAATCCCATAAATAATAAAATTATTGCAATGATTTCGTAATAATAATAATAATAATAATAATAATAATAATAATAATAATAATAATAATAATAATAATAATAAAACAGATTTCAACAAACTTAAAAGATCCGATATTACGTGAGGTAATAAAACATAAGTTAAATCATATGTATAGCCTTGAAAGCCCTTATCATTAAAACACACGTGGATTTTTTTGATATCAAATATCACGTTTAAACGAATTACCTATCAATGTTAGATAACAATACCAATAAAAAAAAAAAAATCTATAAAATAATTATATTGATTTAAAATTAAATTCTTCAGCAAACTTATTATTAAAATTAACATAAATTTAATGACAAAAAACTTCAATGTTTTTTAATTTTTGTTTAAAAAATTTGATTACTTTCCTACTAATTAGTAAAACAAAATATATATAAATTACAATCCTTAATAGATAATTGACTTATTGATTGAACACATGTATTTTATTTGATACTTGTTACTTATTACACACCTACATACATTGTGTGAACAAGTATAGAAGGTGGTGAGTCAATATTACGAGATGTTTACGATAGAAAATCATTGGTTAGTTGGTTGGTGGACCACACACGATTAAATGGTGTACGATACGGATAACCATATCGGTCGTTTACATTAATCGACCAATCGTACATACTCTTGTTAAATCTTATTCGTGCGTACACACATACACACACTTAAACTTTCTTTCTCTTTCTCTTTCTCATACGTGTTACATTACGTTCTCTTAGACGCGTTACAGCGTAACGTGTAAGTAACCTTCCATTTCTTTTCTCTCTTTCTCTTTCTCTTTCTTTCTGTGTTACTCTTACAAGTTGTTACAAATTACGCGTTACAAGGAACACCGAAGTACAAACCATGTGCCAGGAGTCTTGTAAGAGAAGAAAGATTCGAACTTGTGTTTCCTACCTAAGGATTTACAAAGATCTATGTGTAAGTTTAATATATATATATATGTATATATGTATATATAGAATTGTGTAAGTATTTATGTTTGTGTGTGTGTGTATATATGTGCGTCTCTTGGCACACTAATTAGGACATACGTGCTGACTTATCGCGACATTACATCGCAAGGAACGAACGTGATCGAGATAAAGATTGAATTGCATCGCGTGCATTTATCATGCTCTTTTCTCTCATTCCTTTTTCGCGGATCATTGCGCCTTACGTGTGAGCATTATTCGAGAGAATGCTCCTTCGATAGATAGATAGATAGATCGATTCATTCGATCGATCCATTCGATCGATCTACTCGATTCACTGTCTTTCTTATGGAATCGACACCATATGTATATGTTACATTGTGTTGTGTTAATCTATGTGTATATGTATTATCATTTTTTTTGTCCTCCTTTTTTTTCCTTATTTAATTTATTTTCTAGTTTATAATATATTTAGTATTTTTTTTTATTTTTTTGCACTTGTGTCAATTTTTAGTGTTAGATGTTTATGAAATTGATGAATTTTTTGTTAAGAATATTTTTTTTTTATTAATTTATTAAAATATTAATTTTACATTAGTTAATTTTACATTGGTTAATTTTATAATGGTTAATTTTACATTGGTTAATTTTACATTGGTTAATTTTATAATGGTTAATTTTACAGTGGTTAATTTTACATTGGTTTATTTTACATTGGTTAACTTTACATTGGTTAACTTTACATTTGTTAATTTTGCATTGGTTAATTTTATAATGGTTAATTTTACATCGATTTCGTAAGTTTCTATTTACGTATTTCGACAGAATTTGTTTTTTGGAGTATTACGAATGTTTACGCATGTTTAAAATTCAACAGAAAAATTGATCATAGTTTGTTTAGGTTTAAAAGTAAATGTTACGTCTTTTTAATGGGTTTCTATTCTTTTTTGATTTATCATTTCTCATGAGTGATATATTTCATGCGTTTAGAGATCGAAATTAGATGGAAAATGTTTTCACGATAGAAGTGAAAAAAATATTTAAAAAAAACGAATATTTACACACATATATATATATATATATATATATATTTACGATCAATCTTTCGATGCGTTCTTGAAAATTTCTTTTTCAAAAATTTTAACTTGAGAAAAATTCATATAAAAATAGTCCAATATTAAAGTAAAAAAATAAAAAGAAAAAAAACATAACTATAATCCAAGTTACCCACCAATCTAATAATAATATAAAATTGATTATGTTATCGAAAGGAAGAAAAAATATTAATAAAAACAAGTTGTAGAGGATTAAGATTAGAGACGAGAAAAAAATTGAAAAAAGAAAAAAAAATGATTTCAAATAACAGTTATCGCGAAAACATGAAAGACGTAAAATGATTATACAAATTCGCTTACTAGAAAATTTTTTGTCCACCAATAGGGTTTATAAGAAGCGCCTTTTCATCATCGACAAATAATATTATTTAAGCGAACCGTACAAAACAAAAAAGAACGGGAAACTTGAAGTGTAGTGAGTAGGTGGGGTGGCTTGTAAAGTGGGTAGAGGGGTGGGTAGGAGCAAGATCAAAAAGGTGGATAGAAATCCTTAATCCCGGCAGATGAAGATTCTACGCTACTGATGATCATGATTATCATCTCTCATTTTCTTTCTTTCTTTCTTTTTTTTATCTTCTTATAACCAGGCGGAATTGCAAGGGCCGAAGAATACAACGACGATACCCTTTTCCACGAGCAATACACGGAGTAGGGGATAGTGAGGAGGGTTGGGTGAGGGGGAACCCCATCGAGTGCAGAAACCCGATCCTATTTTTATTTCCCCTTGTTGTGTTGGTTGTGTGGTATTACTTTGCACGGTTATATGGGACCGATAAGGAAAATTTGTGTTCTCAAACGAGCAAGAAAATGTGAATTGACGAAAGGGGATAGAATAAATTTTTATTGGTATGTTACGTTAAAAAAAAAAAAACAAGGAACAAAACTTACGTTATCGTTGCAATTATATTTTTTACTTTTTTTTTTTTTGAATCATTCAATATTAGATTACTAATAGAAACATAAATCGTTTCATCGATTGATACCAATCACCTTTTACTAACCTTTCTAATAATGTACACCTATAATTACTCTTGTTCATTTTTTTTTTTAATTAAATATAAATATCATAACTATAGGTACCTATATCTAGTAGCTGCATTTTGAATCATAATTTATAAAGAACGAGTAGATATTAGACCACATATACATATACACATATGAACCCATATGAATACATATGAATCCATATGATCGCACAATGAACACATATAAACACATACAAACTTATATAAACACACATATGAACACATATATATTGAAATACATGTTTCTACGCATTACTACATCCCTGTAAGTTGGATTTAAGGGCGTCTCGTGTTACGTCCGGCTCCGGGGCTTGGAATTCGATCACGATTCAAGTCGTTATCTCGTTTCAATGCGAAACAGGTCGATCGAATCGTACGGAAAACACTTGACCCGTGAAACGCATAATCGGAACCGGCGCCATCGGTCGATTCTCAAAACACACTTATATATATATAGTATAGTATATATACTATTGATATATATATATATGTGTAAAAGTAAAATACTATATAAAGTGTGTTGGGCTTGCATATTATATGCATACGTGTTCAAATCTTACGAAATCGTCATGCACACAAATAGAATAAACACAAAGGTGACTCACATTTCATACTCTTGCATATATCGTAAATGCATTTCTTCTACGATGCTTGATAGGATGTTATTTTTAAAATAAATTATGAATAATTATTAAATCTAAAGTATGTTTATTTTCTTATTATTTTGTTTGGTTTTTCAAATGAATTTTTTTATAAGTTATATTTAATTGTAATGTATGAGACAATTTTATATTAGTCATTTTTATCTTGTGATTATTTTAGAATTGTGTTACAATTTATGAAATTTTATAATATGTTTATTAAAAATATATTTTATTTCTTTTTCCAAGAAACATATATCTAAAATGTGTTAATTTATAATTATTATTATATTATTTTGTACATATAATATCCAATATTTTGCCTTGTATTTTGTTGCATATTATATGCAATATTTTACATATATTAAATATCAGATTGTTTAGAAAATAATTAATATAAACTATATGAAATATAATATCACATATGAGAGGTACATAACATATATATATATATTATTTTATGCATACCTTATATAATATATAACATATCTAATATGCTGAACCATAAATACCTAAAACATAAAATAAATAAAAAACAAAAGATTCTATTATGAGTATATATACACACACACGCATAAAATATATAAAATAAAATATTAAAAGATCACATAAAAAGTACATGGAATACATACAATATACATATATTACTTTAGTGGGTTGGATTAGAATGCTGTTGTTTAGAGTGTAGTTGCATATATTATAATATTTGTTGCATATTATATGCAATATTCTACATATATTAAATATCAGACTATTTAGAAAATAATTAATATAAAATATTTGAAATATAATATCAAATATGAGAGGTACATAACATATATATATATTATTTTATGCCTACCCCTTATATAATATATAACATATCTAATATGCCAAATCATAAATACCTAAAACATAAAATCCTATTATGAGTATATACAAAATATATAAAATAAAATATTAAATATATCACATATAGAGTATATGGGATACATACAATATATATATGTATTACTTTAGTGGGTTGGATTAGACTGCTGGCATTATAAGTACATAATAAAGACGAGAGGTAAGACTAATGACGGCAAAGTGGAGGCACGCATTATACCGGAGCAGCACGTAACTACGATGTAACATTAATCAATGTCCCTTTTCATCCGCGTGCGTGAGTGCGTGCATGCATGCATGCATGCATGCATACGTGCATACGTGCGTAAGTACATATATATATATATATGTATAAGTGTGTGCATACTCGTTCATGCACGCTTCTAGTTGCCGCCGGTTCTACTCGACGCACCTCGTTTGGCTCACAAAGAAGTCATTGCCTCTTCTAGACGAGCTTCCATGAAAATTTCTTTCTCTTTCTTTCTTTCTTTCTTTTTTTTTCTTTTTATTCGAGTGTCGTTCTACACTATTCGTCCAACCGTAACGACGACAACGAAGTTGACTACAACAAAGGTATCAACCGATTACGTTTCCACGTTAATTTGCCATGAAAGATTATAAGAAATAGTAATAGTGATTGGGTTAGGTCAAATTTATTTAATTAATCATTTTATCAATGAAATTAGAACGAATTTTCTTTGTTTGTTGTTGTTATTTCGATTTGTTTGTTTAATTGTTGTTTCTTTTTTTTTAAATAAACTATTAAAATAATAAATGTTATATAATTATGTATCGAATACACTTTCTACGATTACGTTTCACTACTGACACTTACACTAACATGGTTAGTTTTTTATTTGACTATTTTGTTTGTTTGTTAAAGGTTAAAGGATTGAATAGTAAATACGTGAGTTGAATGGAGTTGTATCATTGTATATCTTACGTTTCATTCATTTAATCTGATATCAATGAAGAAACATCGTTTAAATCTTTCAAATGATGATCCAATTTATTTTCATTAATCAATTTTTATCTCACAATGAAGTAATCAATAATGATTGAAATATTAAATAATTGAACATTTTGAAAAATAATTTTGAACAAAAAATGGTCAAATGTTGGGTAAGTTCGTTGATGATTTTTGACCTTATTTTCGTGATATAACATCACCGAGAATCATTTTCGCGAAAGACGAGTAAGATATTTTTTCCAATCTTCTTTTATTCTTCTTTTCATTATCTTTTTCTTTTTCTTTTGTGAGGTGAAACACCCAAGTGAATTCGTTTCAAAGTAGTGCGGTCAGATTAACCGCTTCGTATTCCTATCTTTTGCATTCCCTTTGGTCACCATGTAAACCGGATTCGGCAAGAAAATGCGTAGCTTGTTCCTCCCAAAGAAGATTCATCGTAAGTAGAAAAAAAAAGAAATAAACAACAGAAAAAAAAATGTTAAAAAAAAAAAGTAGAAGAAGAAGAAGAAGAAAATATATATCAAAAGAGAATGAACGGGGTGGATAAAGCAACACGCCATGGGATGCCATTGCAATGGGGGGAATCTTGCATTTCAACGTGCGTTATCATACTTAACCAAAGAATGTTAGAAATGTTTTCTCGATCCTTTAGATTGGTTTTTTTTCTTTCATTTGTAGTCTTCCTTTTTATTTATTTTTTTATTTTTCTTTTAATTTTGTATTTTTCAATAGTCGCATTCCTTTTCTCCCACTCTCCTCATTTCTCTCACTCCCTCACCTAATAATTTATTTCATTTTGTTTTACGCAATGACGATAATCCCCGATGACTCTTCCGTTAAACTACGAGGTTATTATTCTGTTTCTTCAGCAAGAAAGAAAACGCAGCTTACGATTATCCACGGCGATTGCATTCGATCTGTCGACCTCCCACAAAGTACAATGGTGCATTATTACTTTCGGAATTTACGATCACGACACAAGTTTAATAATAAACTTATGAGATCGTTCAGTTTATTCGACTATCGTTCGTTTGAAAATTTTATCAAATAAAACATTTTTACAAATCGTTGAAAGTATTTGTTTCTTGTGCGACAAAACATTAAATACACACTTTTTAATTAAAATGAAAATTATATAAAATTCCTTTTAACATTAAGTCGAAGAAATTCCCATGAAAATCTTTTCTTATGGTTAGAAGATTTTCCTTACAAAAAAAAAAAAATATACAAATAATTTTAAATAAAATCAAATGAAATGTTTAACAAATTTTGTTTTTAATAAATACTAAACATATGACGTTATACTAAGTTTTATCAAGATTCGATCATGAAGTAACTCGATTTACGAGAGTTGGATTTTATCTAAAGATAAAATTTCTCATTTAGAAATTCAAAACCACGTTAGTTGTTTTTTTACTAGTTAAAAGGTATCGATTGAAAGTGTTAACATACACATACAAATATATTTATTACCTATATATACATAGGTAAACATCAAAATGTACATGCAACGTGGTTAAAAGTAAAATAACAAAAAGAAAAGAAAAATAGAAGGGAGGGGAAAAAAAGGAGAAAGAAGTATAGGAAAAAATAGGAAAAGAAAAAAGAAAGGTTTTTACGTCGTCTCTAGCGACTATCGTTTGACATTTGAAACGCAATACAAATTGCAAACGGCGATTCTATCGTATCGTGAGAAACGTGGATCGATGTATGTACATTTTATACGTAAGCGCGAAAAACGATAAAGAAATAGAAAGAAAAAGAAAAAGAACAAGAAAAAGAAAAAGAGAGAGAGGAAGGGAGAGGTTTCTCTTAGCAAAATGTGTATATGTAAAGGAGAAATGAAGTAGAAGGAGGGAAAAACAGGGAAGCTGCATTTGGCAAAGTGCCTCTTTCGTTGGATTCGAATCGAGACGACGAGAATTGCCATTCACGAGAGTTACCGTTACTCGTTTTCTACACAAATCGAGTAAATATATATATATGCACACTTATACATATGTATATATATATATTTATACACAGGGTGGTCTCCAACTATGTAATAGAAAAATTAAATAATTATTTTCTTATATTTCTTAGGTTTGGTCTTCAATTATCTAATAGAAACATTAAATAAGTATTCTATACATAAATAATTGTTACATATAATTAAATAATTATTATTAATTATTTAGTGTGGTCCTAAAGTATCTAATAGAATAATTAAATAATTATTATATACATTTAAATAACTATTATTAATTTCTTAAGATGGTTTCTAATTATTTAATAGAAAAATGAAATAATTATTATATTATATTATTAAATAATTATTATATTATATTTTTAAAATAAGATTATTTACAATTTATTTACAATTATCTAATAGAATAATTAAATAATTATTATATACATTTAAATTATTATTATTAATTTCTTAAGATGGTTTCTAACTATCTAATAGAAAAATGAAATAATTATTATATTATATTTTTAAATAAATAATAAAGATTATATTTACAATTATCTTATTTTTTCTTTTTACATACGACGTACATAAATTTCCTTTTTTTTTCTAAAGAAGAAATCTATAAAAAGTCCATTTTAATCTTAAACGTATCCATACATGAAAATAATTGGTTAGTTCACACCACATCATCATTATTATTATTATGTGTTTCACTCGATAGATTTCTGAAGGTGTGTAATAGGCAGGTTACGTAATGATTGTTAGATTTATAGCACAATTATATTTTTGGTATAAGTGAGAAACCTTTTTTTCAAATTCGTGGTTGTTACGTTTTTCGCTACCGGCAAATTTAAGCTCACTCGCAATCAGTAGTCTCTCTCTCTTTCTCTCTCTATTTTTATCTCTCTTTCTTGACGTTTAAAACGAAGTTCAGTTGCAGTTGCAGTTGCATTGCAAAATCGATCTATAGGTAGATCGATAAATCGATATATGCACACGTATACTGAATGTCATCGATTACAAGCTGGATAAGTATTTTCTTTTTTCTTATTCTTTTTATTTTTATCTTTATCTTTTTATTTATTTTTATTTTATCACGTTTAAATCGCAAATACTATTTCTGTATGTCATCTTATCTATCCGAGATATCTGACATTTCGGTTTAAATCGATCTTTATAATCGACGCGTATCTATCCTGCATATCCTCAATAGATCAACTTTTGTAACATTATTTTTTATTTTCTATTCAGATGATTCGCAATTGGATATTGAGAATTGTAATTCAAGTGTCTCTTGACCGAAAATTAACGCCGAACATTGTCGTCAAAATCTGCAGAAAGAAAATATTAGTGAAATTTTAAAGAGTTCGTCGGAACGCATTCGTGCATTTCATGCACGCAGAGAGATGTTTAATTACTATACATATTTTAGTTACTATAAGTCACTCGTCTCATTTCTTCAAATTGAGAACTTGCTTACTGTGTAATATGTTATTTATTATATGTCAATAAAACGTAAAATAATTTTTGAATATGGTAACAATATTATAGTAATAATATTATAACAAATAAACCCTGCAATTATCTTACTCTTGAAACTGTGAATTCGTCTCATTCTCTCGAATATTAGTTTTTTGAAGGTTTCACTTTTAACACGTGTGATCTGCACATATGTTGTTTTTTTTTGTGTTTTATCGAAATAGAAAATAAATGATGAGAGAGAGAGAGAGAGAGAGAGAGAGAAAAAAAGGATTTTATGATGCAAAATAGAACGAGCGTAGGGCCCGTGGCACGTCCAATTTTGGTGGCACCATAAAGTAGGAAATTCCAAGCACGTTTAAATAAAGTAAAAAATGTTTGTGATGGTTGTGGTAGTGGTGGTGGTAGTGTCTCATGGTGTAAACGCCTACGAGGAGATAGTATGTTGCTGCTCGAAGGTTCAGCGGCATGGATCTTTCGATTTACAATGGGTTTGTCTCGTGCAACACCAAAGACGTGCTTGCTTGTTTGCTTTGCTTGCTTGCTTGGCCCTTTCCCTAACACTTTCTTTTTCCCTTTCTTCTTTTTTTTCTTACTTGGTTTGTTTGTTTATTTGTTTATTTGTTTCAACAAAGAATGAAGACGTGACACTTCACTCACGGTAGTCACCCATTTTTCATGCAATTAATCATCTTAACAATAATTACATTTTAAATTACTATTGTAATTTTAAACAACTTCTATTAATATTTATTTTTTTTTTTGGTTTTTTTTTTTTAAATAATCGAGGGAGATAGAATATATTTTTTATCTGTTTATTCGTTTTAAAAAATTATAAAGTATTAATGATTTTGTTTGTTTCTTTCTTTTCTTTGATTCTTTACTTTTTTTTTCTTTTTATATTTTAATATTAATTTAAATATTTTTAATCGTATTTAACGTATATCAATCATTGTTTTTTTTTTCGTTTTTTTGTTATTATTATTATAGAAGATCGAATTATACAGATCTTGAATCTTAAACGTTACTTTGATGTACATAAATATATATGCCCTGGAGTTTGAAACGGGAGAAATTTAATCCATCGTGTGATCTTTATCGATCTTGATTCTTTCGATAAATCGATTATAAATTGTATACAGTCGAATACGAATACGATTGTAAATAATTTGTAACACTTTCTTAAAAGATTTCGTTATTGCTTTAATTATTGTCATTCTCATTCTTTCTCTTTCTCTTTCATGCACAAAAAAAAAACAGATCTAATCAAAATGATCTAAATTAAAACATAAGTGAAGTATATATTAAAAATACATATGTATAAATCAAAAACGAAATGTTTGCTCGGATTATATTTTAAACACACGTTAAACAAGTTGATAAAAATATTGTTTAACAATTATTTTTTAATTTTTTTAACGATTCAATATCGTGTTTTATTTTTTTTCCCCTAATATTGCATAAAATAAAAGGAAAGTTTTTGACAAAGATAAAAAGTATCGTCGTTGAACCAACATCCAATGGAAAATATATATACACATATACATATATATATATATACGTATGTATATATATCTACAATGAATTCATCCACGTCCCACACTCGACAGAGCAGTCGCAATAAAGTTTACGACAGTTAGAAACAGGGCCGGTGACTTTAGCTACAGGACAGAAAAAGAAAGAAAGAAAAAAAAAAAGAAAGAAAGAACTATAACCCTATACTTTAGAAATCTCTCCCAAAATTTGAGCTTTAAGTCATGAAGAAGAGAAAAAAAAAATAAGAAAGCTAACGGATCTTTCACTTACATTCTATTTGATTTTTTATTTTTTTATTTTATTAATAATTAATTATCAAATAGAATTATGATACATTGAAATGAGTCGTAAATTTAAAACTAATGTTACAATGATAAGTATAAAACACTCAGTTGGTCAGTTAAATAAAATAATTTTTTATTCTTTATACAAATATAAACAAAAGTTTATATCAAAAGTATGACACTATTACACAATTTTGTTTTATTTATTTTTTGCTCTTGTTGTTTTTCTATTTTAAAATAGGTCATCGATTAAGTTCATATTTATAATTACCATTTTATTTAATTATCATTTATTTCATTATTCAAATATTATTTGGGAATAGTTGATACGTTTGAGTTGAAAAAGAATAAGAAATAAAGAAAAAAAAAAGTATTAATATTAGAATAATTTGATGTGGGTTAAAGGGTTAAATGAAATGAAATGAAAGAATGAAAGAAGAACCGGCCCTGTTAGGATAACAGTATCTCTTCGCAGCAGATAAAACTTGGCTGAAGTCGAAAGGTTTTACCTGCACACGTAGGGTCCTAACGTATCTTTATCACCTGGTTTTACTGCGCCACCTTCGAACTGTCATAACCGACTACGTCTCGTCGTTTTCGTCATCGTAACAGTTGTAGTAGTAGTTACAATAGTAGTAGTATTTATGTTTGTATCGTAGTAGTTTTATTTCTTATTAAAATAATAAAAATTAATTGTTGCCAACAATTAGCGATAAAAAATGAGAATAGACAGAGACCGTACCGATACCCATTACGCTAATGCAGTACAAAAATAATTTTTTCTACAAATTTCTATACACATATTTACAAATGATTGATAGCATCAAGCTTGGACAGCAAAAAAATAAAATTCCTAAAAAATTTCTATTCACCATTTTTTTTTTTTTTTAAATGATTGACAGCAATCAATTTTTAAAGGTTGCAATGAATATTCCTCCTCATAGATCACTGCAAGTGTGTGTTCAAAGTTTACAAAAAATATCTAAGATTGCACATAATTGCCATGCCTATGTAAGAACATGAATAGAATAAGGACGAAGAAGGAAGAAGAAATGTGAAAATAAAAAGAAAGAGAAAGAGAATCATGAAGTAATAACTCATCTCGGTCTTGAGAGTGAAATTTCCTCTTAGCGAAACGGTCGGGATCTAATTAATAGAAATTAATTGCGTTGACCCGCGAAGGAGGACTCCTTTTTCTTCCTTCATGCATACGAGGATGCACTCTCCCTCGTAGATGCGTAGGCGTTAAGGATGCCGGAGGTCGAAAGAGTAACTCAGAACTCGCCTACCTCCCACCGCCACCACCCCCGTTTCTTTTTCTTTTTCCCCCTTTCTTTCTTCTTTTATTTCTTTTCTTTTTTTTCTTTGTATCCTTCGTAATCTCACTTCGACGAAAAGTTTCTCTCGATGACGCACACACACTCAAGAAAAAGAGAGAGAGAGAGAGAGAGAGAGAGAGTGAAGCCCTTTCTTTACGAGCACTATAATAAGTATAATAATAATATAATCGTGTAAAGGTGAGATCCTCTTTCGTTTGAGCAAGAAATTGTTAAAAAAAAAAGAAAGAAAGAAAGTTGCAAATTAGTTCATTAACTGATTTTTTTTTTTATTTTTTTACTATTTCTTTAAAAAATTATATATATAATGTTTTAATTATATAATTAGTTATATCATTTGTATATTAAAATAACATTTATACACACATGGAATATATAAAATAAAAGCAATTTTTCTACGTACGGAAGGACCAAAAAGTTTTGAATCTACCAAGCGAAGAAATTGCACCAACTAAAATGATATATCATTACATACATTAATAAACCCATAAAATATTATATTAATGCATAAAAATCCTTAGACAAAAAAAAAAGACAAATACATATATATAAAATTTTAACAATTAGGATAAACCCATAAGTTCCTGTTGTTTAAGGTAATGCAATTGTTATTGATTTGATAAAATTACTTTACACATGAACTTTTAATTCATTCTAATAATACAAGGTGTGTAAGTTTCTTACATTAGATATTTTATTCCTACAACGTTAGAAAACAAACTCACGGTTATTTTAATTGGCCTACGATCTTCATGGAAGGTTGGTTGATAGTTAGGTAGGTTGGCAGAGTATGTAGATGTTAAGGGAAAGGAAAAAAAATTAAAAAAAAAAAAAAGGAATAAAAGTTAAAAAGTGTGAGTTAGAGAAAGAGGTGTCTGTCTTTCTGTCTGTCCATCTATCTATCTATCTATCCATCTATGTATATATACATATATGTGTGTGTATCTCTTTGAATGTGTTTGTGTGATCACCGCCGTCGTCGGCTAATTAAAAAGACGTTAGAGACACCTCGATCCAGCCGGCGCATCGAGATGACAGGGCGAACTGAAGAAACCGGCCTCGAGGGCATTCCGCAAGGAGGAAACCAAGCAAACCGGCAAGAAAGAGAGAGAGAAAGAGAGAATGAGAGAGAAAGGACCCAAGATAAGAACCGGCAAACGTCATCGAACTCGCGATCACCCTCGATATCGATCCTTCCTTTCAGGATTCATTTTTTTTTCGTTTTTTTTTTTACGTGTTTTTAGATTATTTTTTTCCTCTTCTGCTACGTAACTTTCGTTCTCATTAATTATTTATATATTGGATGAAATAATTTGCAATTATATATTTTTTTTTATCATACAGTTGATTCGATATTTAATATTGATATGAAGTAACAAAATTATATTCAAATTTAAGATGAAATTGTACATGTAATATTTAAATATATTGGTAAAATACTGAACTTAGAATACACATAATTGTTTAGTATATGTCCGAAATATTAATGTGTATAAAAATATTCATCATTTGGATCTTGACATTCTCCAAATTCGACCTTCCGAATTTTTTTTTATGTACTTGTTTTCGTAAAAAAATAAGTACATAATATATCTCTTAACTTATGCACACACAGTACCAAACATAAATATCAGAACAAAAAAAAATGAATTCCGATAAGAAAAAGGAGTCATTTTTAAGACTGATATTATCGAAGATTCTTTGATTTCAACTATGGATCGAAACATAAAATAAAGAAAAAAAACAAAACCAAAAAAGTAGACGGGGGTAGCGTAGGTTGGTGTTCTCGTACAACAGCAAAAACAAAAACAACAGCACCAGAAGCAAAAGCAGAAGCAAAAGCAGAAGCAATAGCATCAGCAACAACAGCAGCAGGAGTAACAGCTCGTGCGAACTCATGTAGAAGTAACATACGTATATATATATGTGTGTAAAGTACGTAGGGTACGTAGAGATAGGTTAGTCGCGAAGGGCTCGATGGAATGAGAAGGGTGGGGGTCCGGTTAAAGAGGTAGGATCGTTTTCTGCCGGTAGTAAGAGCCCGATCCTTCGTTATCGGACATCGGGTTGGGTGCACCGGCCTCATCACGCCTCGGACCCCTCCCCGAACAGGTCCCACAAGGCCCCCAGTACTACGAGTAGTAGTAGTAGTAGTAGTAGTAGTAGTCCCAAGCATTGACTTCGCGATACGTGTTGGGGGACTTTGCCTTACAAACCCCTCCCCCCAACCCTTCCCCACTTATTTCTATCCTCTTCCTACCCCTACCAACTCTTAGCACGATGGTATTATACCAAGTGCATCGCTATCATATAGGACGGTTTGACTTCAACGACGTTACTACCGAGCATCGATACTTGCATCGAGTTATGCAACTATGTAGATCTCTGATAGAACTCTACCTTATTTTATATATATATGTAATATTTCCTATCTTTCTCTCTCTCTCTCTCTCTCTCTCTCTCTCTCTTTCTCTTTTTCTTTATTTAATAATATTGTATACAAGTAGTGACTGTGTTTATTTGTGTGTGTGAAAATGTTTTCTATGTATATTCCAAAATATCTTTATAGATATTACGAGAACAGTAGAAAATCTTTTATATGATAGATAAAAAAAGGTTTCTCTCCTAACACCTGGATCTAATCTTACCTGAAAGTGTTTGAAAAGAGAGTTTAAAAGAAAAAAAAAAACTGAAATAAACAGAAGGCACCTGGGACAAGTCTGTAATCCGAGCTACAGACCAAGCTGATAAAGAGAGTTCTTCTTCCTTCTCTTCTTCTTATGGTATGGAATGGTATAGCCCGAGTTAATGACACTTTACTCAAGTCAAGGACATCTTTATATCGCAGATCTACACTGTCTTCTTTAGAATTTACGAGAAAGACGTAGAAAAAAAAAAAAGATAAAAATATAGAAAAAAGAGTGAGAGGAATCTCGAAGGATACTGAAAATGATGCTAAAAGTGTGTTGATATATATATATATATATATATATATCTACATACAAGTATGTGTTTGCATGTTCTTTCTTTACTTTAAAGGAGTTAACTCAGTCAGTCACTGTTTGAGACTAATAATAATGTATTGTTTGTGAACTCTAAGATTTACCTACCTACCTACCTACCTACCTACCTACCTACCTACCTACCTACCTACCTACACCTACCTACCTACCTACCTACCTACCTACCTATCTACATATCTATGTGTATGTCGTTTTTAAAAACTCTTATTCTCTTCTTCTACACACATACACACTTGTATTGGTCGTTTTAGTGGTACTGCTGGACTGTCCAAGACGTGTTTGTCTTGCGGTAAGTGACTTGCAGACCGTTCCAGTCCGGTATAAGAAGAGAAAACACGGACAATCCTGAAAATACTTTGAGACTTTAATATCAAGGTTTCAATCTGTTTCAAAATGATCATTTCATATTTTTTATTAAATTATTTAAATAATTTTCTTTGCAACTTTGTTTTAACCTGATTATGCAAATAATGATGAAACAGTGTTACTTATACAATTATTATTGCTAAGAATAGATTTAAATTAAAAAAAGTGATATATGAATCGATCATTTGAAGTTGTTAATGTTGTTAATGTAATATTATCATAATGATTGATCATTGAAACAACCCGAACCGATCCAACCAAAGTCTAATCCTGTCACTTTTATTTTTCAAGACCATAAAGATGAGCCTATGCAAATTAGTATGATACAATGTTGCAAATGTAATCGTAATGTTATTAATATGATTGATTACATCAAAAATAATATACGAAGTATATTCCTACATAGTAGTAGTCTAATATTGTTATCTTATTTTGTCATGGTGCAATGAAAAGGATGGTGGTTATTTCAAATTGAGATACAATGTATCCAATGTAATGAAGTATTTATCATTATGATTGATTATATTAAACCTGATTGTGTACGTTCGTACAATTTATTATAATATTTTTTATGGTCCCATATCGCGAACTGAATGTAAATAACAAAATATAAAATGTGATTGTTAATTTAAATAATAAGTTGAAAGTAAAACGTAAAATTAATTGCACAAATATATTATTGCATAGAAAATAACAATTGACAAATTGTGCTATTTTAATTAAACATAAATATATTAATATAGGTCATCTATTTGAACCATAAACAAGATTATACAAAAGTAATATAATTAAATTACATAAATATTTATAAATAATTATTTAGAAAATGGTATATTTGATAAAATTTACTAACCACTTCGTGTATTAAACAAATTGAAATAATAGAAAAAAATAAAATTTTATTTCCAAAATACAATCGATGACGATGATAAATAAAGTTTCGGTTCGAGATTGAATATAACGGGTGTAAAAACAATAAAAAATTGGGGAAGTGTGCCAGTGATGATCGTTTGACTGTTGTGTATAGCACACAAACATGGTTCATCGAAATGGTGTACACGCCTTCCTTACTTCGGTTGATCGAGTTCCCTCCTCACAGTCGTAATCTCACCCACACACAGGTTAACCACTGTGAAACGGTTATGGTATCGCATAGCGATACCGTAAGCACCAATATGGGCGGGTATATGATGTGCATGTGCGACCAAGTTTCTCACTGATGAAAACAACCAACCAACCGACCGACCAACCGACCAATCACTCAACCATATTATTAATTATCATAATTATTACTCTCGTCTCTTTTTTTTAACCCCTCCCTTTCCCTTCAGAGACAATTATAGTACTCTTGAATTTTCCATCATTTTCTTCATGGGATTTTACGTGGATCGATGTTAACGTCAATTTCCAATACACGTGTAGTATTAACACGTATTTTATTTAATCTTGTAGATATATAATAATGTTGACCAATTGAATTAGATCTATTTTCAATCTAATTTTTTAATCAATTATGTTTATAATTTTTAACTTTAGATACCTAGATAATACGCGTGGCCGAAGTATCATAGTAAGAATAGATTTTCTATAGTTAGAAATATACACAAAAATATATTTGACGATTATATTTATCTATCAACCTATCTATGTATCTATCTATCTATCCATCCATCCATCTATCTATCTATCTATCTATCTATCTATCTATCTATCTTTCTATCTATCTATCTATCTATCTAATTCTATTTTTCAACGTAACTGACTGGCCCTAACGTTTCTCGTAACCAACTCGTCGTTATCCTCACTCACTCACTCACTCACTCACTCACTCACTCATTCTCTTTCTTTCCTTCCTTGAATGTATTTTTTTTTGTTATTTTTCTTTTCTTTTCTGTCGAGCTGCCTAAGGCATGTCTTCGATGGCGAACACGCTGTTAAATATAGCGAGGGCATTCATAAATCAGGCGAATACCGGCGATGTTAAAGGGGCGGTCGTCTTGCGTGGGCTGACCAAGCGAATGCGAATGCGTGGAGGAACGTTAAGGCAGGCATAATAACTATGTGTATGTGTATATGTGTATTTGTATGTGTCCATGAGAAAGAAAGAAAGAAAGAAAGGGATACAAAATGGAGAAAACTAAAATTCTTAAAGGATCTTCTGGACCACCCCTCGATCAACCTTATCTTCTTTCTTATTTTCCTTTTTTTATTTTATTCTCTCTTAAACTTTATCAAATATTTTGTAAGCATCGATCAGTGAAAGGAACTATCATAGATCATTTTATTTTAGATTCGATAAATCTATTTTTAAGTTATTCAATTTCAATAGTTATGATATTTTTTAGGGGGTGAGGTTTAATTATATATATATATATATATATAATTTTTGTTATAAATCAAGAAAGAAAGTTAAAAATTTTCAGATAGTAATCGATTGATATTCTAAATGAATTTCATTATGTTTATCATTTTTTTATTAGAAAGATGAAAAACAGTTCAAATTAATTTATTTATGAACAATTAATAAAGGTGAGAATAGAAATTCATTCATACAATTGATGATGGAATATAACAGAATATATAACAAAATACCACCCTTATATAACAATGAGGGAAAAAACAGAACATTGGGTGACGTAGGAAGATTAAAGTCAAAGGGTTACCATTTATGGTGTTGATGTTTGAATAAAAGTAGGTCATCTTTAGGTTCGTAGGTGTCCGAGTGATCATCAATGACCCTTAACAACAGGTTTACCATTCATCCTTCCATTCGAAGTATACCTTCTTCCCTTCTTAACACTTTACTTACGAAAGAAAGTGTTAAGAAGAAATAAAATGTTAGGAAAAAATAAGATAGAAGTATTCTGATTCCAAAGTGTGAAAACCTAGAAAGGTTATGGTACACACAGAACTCAGGTTGGTTCTTGAGAAATTAATTAGCAATAAATAAAGGTGAGAATAGAAATTCATTGGTATAATCGATGATGAAATACAAGAAAACCAACCTAGTGTAACAAAAGGATAGTTGGGTGGTGTAGGAAATGTAAAATAAATGGGTAACCATTTATGGTGTTGATGGTAGGATAAAAGTAGGTCATCTTTAGTTTCGTAGGTGTCCAAGTGATCATCAATGACCCTTAACAACTGGTTTTCCATTCATCCTTCCTTCCGGTGTACATTCATTTACAAAATTCATTTACAAAAGAAAAGAAAATACTTCAAATAAATAAAAAAAAAATGTATTCTGATTCTAGAATGTAAAAACCTAGGTTACGGTACATACTGAGAGAGTATTACACATCACTCGGGTGGCGCTCGTCCAAGTGGCTCTCTTGTTAACCATCAATCTTCGTTTTATCTTCTTCTCAATGGCCGTCGTCTAGTCGTCGCTCTAGGTGGGCGTGATGTTTGCATCTTTAACGATGACTATCCTTCCGAACTCACTCACCGTTACGTAATCCACCATTTTCTTTATTCTTTATTTTATTTAATTTCATTTTATTTCATTTACTTCCTTCGTTTCTTTCGTCGTAATGTTAGATCAAAGATGTGTTTGTTCGACATGATCAAATAAAAAGAAAAGAATGATGGTGAAAGTGTAAGCCTGAATGATTTTAATGTGGTCTCAATGTGGACCCAATGCTTTCGTTAATTGCTTTACTTTTAACTCCTTTTCTTTCTTTCTTTCTTTCTTTTTTTTGATCTCACTACATCCTTGTTTCGCAATACTCAATTGGGGTAATCGAACAATGAGATTTAAAACAACGATTCGGTTGTTGCTTTTATTCGTTGAATAATGAACGTTTCATTTTTCTTGGAACATTTTTAATAATTATATTTAATGAATTCGAAAAAAGAAAAAAGAAAAAAGAAAATAGAAAAAAAAAACCCTTTAAAATTACGAATATTATTTTCTTATTTTTTTTTTTTTTTTACCGATCAAATAAATTGTCACATACACATATATATACACATAAATGCAAATACAATCTTTAAAAAAAGAAACCGATAAAACGATGTAATAAAAATGTGCGAAGAGAATAACTTTACATCATTCATATTTTTTTTTAATTTTATTTTTTTATTCACTTTTACCGGTATCGGTAGTGTAATGGGTCGACTGAAATTATCGTTGAGGGTTGGAAGATGAGGTGAGGTGTAGTGAGGAAAAGGGAAGGAAAGGAAGAGAATAAAAGGAAAGGGAGAAGATACTTTTGGGCGTGAAACGATGTGATCTACTGTGCATAATACTTGAGTATGGGGTCCCATTGGACACGCGATAAAACCGATTGCATTAAAGTAGCCTCGTAAAGCAAACTGTGCCAGGGGGGAAATGTTTCCAAGGGAAGAAGTGGAGAAGGAAGGGAAAGAAGGATTTCTTAGAAAATAACGAGGCACCCCTTGACGATTTATTTCCTTGACTACCGAACTGACTTTTCGAATAACTATAGTTCAAACGAATCATTCTAATTCTTTCGTTCATGCTGAATTTCGAAGAAAATTCACATTCGTCACATTTTTAACTTTTTTTTTTCCTTTCATTGCATTTCAATGATATATTTGATTTTATTCAATTGATTTTATTTAATAAGCTTTTATTTAATTATTATTTGATATTATTTAATTGTAATTACACCCATACCGGTTGGATAAATATCAAGATATATTTGATCTTATTTAATTATTATACATACACATACACACATACACTGGTTCGATAAATAATCGATTAAATTATTTTTGTTTTCTTTTTTTTCAATCCTTCAACTGCATAAATTTATCTTTTTTAGATTTTTATTTTTATACGTTCTAAAGTTAACCTAGAAATATAATACATTACCCTGAGTGTGTTTATTTTGACGAAAGAAAAATACAAGAGATTAGAAAATGAAGAAGAAGAAGTAAAATAAGAAGAAGAAGAAGAAAGAGAGATAAACATATAGTAAAAGAGAAAAAGAGAGAATGAATTTATTCTACGTAAGCGTATACGTATTTGGATCACTATGACGTCATTATCATCTTCCGGTACATTAGTACGACTTCATATGGTTTTACGAAATCAATTTATTAAATACGTATGTGTGTTTTATAAATATATAATCATTTCTTATTTTTCTTTTTTCCTTCTTTTTATCATACGCTCTATCTTTCTCTATTTTTTTCTCTTATATACACATACATATGTATGTATAGAAAAATATACATACTCACGCGTTCAATGTGTGTTTTCATTTATTTTTTTTCTCACTTATTATCATTCTTTCTTAAAATCCAATTGAATTTTTAAACGAATTTTTTACAACTCAAAAATCCAAACGAATTGAAAAAAAAAAAATTTTTAAAGATCGTAAATAATTTCGAAAGTATAGCGTTGTAAAGTTCTTGGAAGATAAAAGAAAACAAAATAAAAAAGAAAAGAATATGTTTTTTTACGATAAAAATCGATAAAACTAACGAATGATTTAAAAGATACGTATTACAATTTCCTTCTTTCCGAAGAATTTTCGATCGTCATAGTCTTCATCGTAATCATCATCGTCATAATCGTTGTCGTCATCGTTTAAAAAATAACTTTTCATTATGGTTTTTTTAAACGTGAAATACCAAGAACGGCAGGCAAGCAGAAAAAAGGAAATGGTAACAGGTGATAAATAAAATAAACAAAAAAAAACGAATGACGACATTAGTATAAAAAATTTTTGATCGTTATTTTAATACTTAGCATGGAAAAATTGCGAAAAATGTTAAAAAAAAAATATAGAAATTAAATATAGAAAGTGTAAAACACGATTGGAAAGTGGTTCAATCGGTTGGTTTAATTTTCCAAATTTATCCAGTTATTTGTTTTGCTCGTTCAAACTGAGACTTCCTAACGTCAGGAAGAAAGAAAAGAATGAAAGAAAAAGACAGAAAGAGAATAACAGAGAGAGATATTCAACGAAAACGTCACCAACAAGATAATACGACGAAGAAAATTCTATTTTTGATCCTACTCGAAATAGAAACTCCAATTGCTTGTGTAGTAGTCAATACATTTATAAGTATATGTGAAAAAGAAAGATAGATAGAGAGAGAGAGAGAGAAAGAGAGAGAGAGAGAGAGAGAGAGAGAGAGAAAGTATATCTGTGTGGTTAGAAGCTTATCGATCTTGCATAGAAACTAAAGATCTCAGAACAGATCTTGATGACGTATTGCATCCACAGTTTGTATTCCATTATGATGGTGCATCCAAAGTGCATTTAAAGATGAAATCTTTCTAAAAGATTTCCGTATCCGGTCATAGGAAGAAAAAAAGAAAGAAACAAAAATTAAAGTAAAGTAAAGAACAAATATTTTAATTTGCTAATTTATTAATTATTGATAATTTTAATCAGAATAGTAATTAAATATTTTAATAATATATTTAAATACGTTATTAGTTATATTTTTTTTTAATTTAATAAAATTTTTATAAATAATTTCTTGTGTTTGTAACACATCAAATGACGAACATTTTTTATCAATAGCTACTTTTAATTTCTTTTCCTTTTGGTTTTCTTTTTTTGTCAAGAGAAAATGATCTCACTCGAGAAAGATCACATTTTGAAAAGCAAAATACGAATAAAAACAAAAGAAAAAATAGGACACAAGTTTTTAAATATATCTCCGAAGTATGTCCTAAATTTTTTAAATAAGTCTGTGTTCTTTTTTCTATTTTTTTTTATTTTTTTTTTTTTGTACAGTCTACCTGAAAAACCAAAGAGAATATAATTTTATTTATTAAATTTTTTGTTTAATTTTTTGTTTTTTTCTTTTTTATCGAAGTTTTTGCTCATTTTTTAAATAATATGAAATAATTTATTACTATAATGTATTTTTAACGAAAATGCTAACAATTATTATACAGAATAAAAATTTTCCTATGGAAATGAAAGCGGGGGTGGGGAAAAAAAAGGGAAAATAAAATACTTAGATAGATATTTAACAAAACTTGACTTTAACTTTCTAGTTGAACAATCCTTTTATGGAAGAAAGGGACGGCATTTGGAAAACATCCTTAACGATTTTAATTAACTCCGTTAGCTTCAACACACAAGATTCTCTTTGCTCGTTCTTACTCTTTCTCTCTTTCTCTTTCTCTTTCTCTTTCTTTACGTACGCAAATATACAAGCTGACTATACCGTTAGACGGGAGTACTATTCGTTAGAAGAGAAAAGTCACGGTTATATGCTTCTCTTCTTGTCGAAGTTATCAAGGACTAAAACTTCAATGAAGATTTACGTTAAGAAAAATTAAGCAACATTATTTTTAAGAGTGTTGCTTTTTTTATTATTTTTATGAGATTAATTAGCATATTAATTTAACGTTAAGATTAATAGGTATTATTATTTAAAAAAAAAACAAATGGTAATTGTGTGTGTTTAACAATAAGTACATGATTTAATTTAGAGTAATTTCAAAATTTTATTTAACAATAATTAATTGTGTTAAATTTTTTAGAGTTAATGGAAGTGTTTCTTGGTATTTTTGAATAACATATATGTGGTAAAAATATTTAGTATAATTTTAATTTTAAATAAGATTAAAATTATAGTATTGTTTATTCGATCATTATAAAATAATAATAATAATAATGACGATAATAATAATAATAAATAATATAATATGCAATGGTTATCATAATGTTAAATAAAGAAAAATTGAAAATATCGATATTAAAATAGATTGAACATATCTCGAAGTGATCTAAATCAATTTTGATGTATACATGTGTATATAAAGTTTCATACTTGCACATAATCATCCTTGCTAGGATCGTTGGGCGTGTCACACGTCAGTGGGTCGACGAGCAGAACGTATCGCGATAACGTGTTTCTAGGTCACTCACCGTGCAATATATACAAGATCAACGTACTCATTTCTTTATCTTTCAAAATAAGAAAAGAAAATGAACAAAATGATATGCAAAGTAACAATGAAATACAGAAAGAGAAAGAAAGAGAGAGAGTTAGACAAAGGAAACATTAATTATAATCTTTATTTTCTTCTATTTTTATTTTCTTCATATTTAAACATTTATTACACTAATCTATTCTATATATATATAGGGGGAAATCGTCTCCCAAGATCCAAAGTCCCCCTATAAATTTATATAGATGTCGAGAAGAGATCGATCTGTTAAAATCGATCAGTACGGGGATGGGGTGTATGTAGTACCTCGTTACTAACGTTTTCTTTAGGACCACATGGACAATACTAATTCGTGTTGTTGATAGTAATTCGAAAAAGATTTAGTCTTCGTGGGTGCTCGCTACCGTTTGTTCTAACCGTTAACGATCGGTCACGGAGACCGGTTGCTAATGTCCTATCTCAAACACCAACACACACATACACATACACATTCTCATTAACTCATTTTCTATCTCTTTCTATCTTGCCAACTAACCAACCAACCACGTGCCCTTTATTCTCGCGGCTTTAATGGAAAGGCAATTAACACGGTTCTTTATTATCTTTCTTTTAAACGTTTTCTTCCTGTTAACGACACACTCCAACTAACTTTCGATTTAACAAGACAACAAAAGTTTAATTAAAAAGAAAACGGGGTATATATATATATATATATATATATATGTGTGTGTATTTAAACTATAGTAAACTATTTTTCTCTCTCTCATTTTCTGTCGATTTAAAACAGAGTACGTACTACGATAACTCGATCCTTTTTTTTATATTTTTTTATTGGTATCGTTGGACCAACGAGTAAGCCAGGAAGCTTTTGCACTAGCCGTTAAAGGGGAAATTTACGAGACAAGATGCCAAGGTTAATAGTCTAGTTAAATGAGATAGTAGAAAACGATACTGCTAATAAGTTTTGTTTACTCTTTCTCCTTTCTTTTGATCAATATTATTTTTGTTTGTTGATTTGTTAGATAATCGATTGATAAAAATTGATTACAAAAAAGAGAATATTTTTATTCATATTTCACTTTTTTTTTTAATAATAATATAATATAATACTTCTGTTTTAAGTTATCTGATTATTAGGAAAAAAAACGTATTGTATATAAAAATATTTTTCAATATAGAAAAGAAAAAAGTAAACAAACATATTGGTAGTCGTCAGTTTGACACACCTGTCTTAGATGGATAATGTATCATCTACCTGGGGGGTTTCTTTGGTGTTTGTTATACGTACAACTTGGTAACAATATAATCGTGATCCCATGAGTGTTGTACTCGTTTATAAAGTCGCTTTTGCTAAGGAATGGGTCCCGTTCACGGTGAGACAATATGCGGAAATCATTTTATACGCGAATGCCCCCCAGGGTAGAAACCGAACCACCATAACCCACCACCACAACTACCACCATCACCCACAATCACCACTGTTATCGAGTTGAGACAATGAGATCGATGTTAGATTCTATTGACCAATATTATATACTCACAATTATTATTATTATTATTATTATTATTATTATTATTATTATTATTATTATTATTATTATTATTATTATTATTTGATATTTTATTTAACAAATCGTATTATTTTATTTTTATTTGTATTTAAAAATACGTGTTTTTTTTTAATTATATATATATATATATATATATA
>NW_015149003.1:671476-704360 GCF_001465965.1 Polistes dominula
TCTGAAGGCAGGGCACACATTAAAACCATTGAATATTTTTGATAGAATGGTATTCAAGTTATTAAATATTTGTGAAATTTATCAAAGTATGCAACTTTTTGTTTGCTAAATTAAATACCAAGTATGTAATGTTAGTAAAATTATTAATTAAAAATCTTTAAAGTTATCTAAATAAAACAGTAATTTTATCAGCAAACTCAATAAAGAGTAACATAAAAAATAAATCAGATTTTATACCATTCTATGCAATGAAAAACTTTTTAAACTATTAAAATGAAAAAGATAACGTTTGAAATAAGATTATTAAATAATTTAATACGCCTTATTTTCGTTCATGTTGTTTCGTTGAAAGATAGAAGGCGAATAAGAGGTATGTTACTACGTAACCTTGATAGAGGAGATCTCGGGAGTGTCGAATGCTCGGCTATTATACCTATGTTATCGGCTGTTTACGTTTTGTCTTTGGTTCGAGAAATTCCTGGAAATAAAAATATACATTTATAATAACCTATATGTCGAGTGTATTGTTTTCTTATTCTTCCTCTCTCTCTCACACTCCTTCTCTCTCACTCTTTCTGTAGTATTTCTATATGCTTATATGCTTATACTTAAAAAACATAATGCTTACCTCGACGTATATAGAGAAGATAAAAAAAGCTGCCACAAAAACAAGTATACAAATGACAGATTAACAAATTCGAAAGATTCGCCACATTAATGTGCATAAAACAGGCGCGTAAGACTGGCGCGAAAATACTGCATGCGCGACAATGATGCGCAGTATATCTTCTTTCCACCTATAATAAAGAAAAATTTCGAATGATTAAAAATACGATATAGAACCACAAAAATTGTCAAAATATACTCAAAAAATCAAAATTGATCCTTTTATCCTTTATATATTGTAATAGAAAGGTGTGAACCTTACAAAATATCTTTTAATTACCTGATTTTAACGAGACGATGACACTCCGATGTGTTCTCCACGAATGACGCCATGGAACTGAATAATTCGGACGAAAGATTGGCTGTGATTGGCTAATTCATTTTTTTGAACATGAAAAGGGTCATCACAGCTTCTTACACGGACAGAATCTGACCTTCTTCATGACCACGCTGGTCAATCTACATATGATTATTTATTAAATAAATTAAAAATCATTTCTATTTTTCTAATAAATGTACACGTAACTTATAAATATTCTAAAAATAATGAATAGAATAAAGACAATGTAGACATTAAGAGATCTTTGTCGTTTCGCATAAAAGAATATAATCGTATTGAAGAGAATTGTCGATATAAAAATGTCTAATATAAAATGCAGCATATGAAAGAATAAATTGCCAAAATCTGTATCGATAAAGAATCCTTATAATTTAAATACTTTCAGAGATGCATAATTGTTTTAAAAATAATGATAATAACGTTTATACACGATTCACACGAAGATCATTCCACATGATTTTCTATGCTATAAGATACTACATTCTCTATATTCTATTCATTATTTTAGAACAATTATGAATAACGTGTACATTTTATTTGTAATAGAAAAAAGAAACATACCTTTTATAATATATCAAAAATATTTTCTATTTAATGTACGTTAAAACATATGAAATGTTTAAACCAATATATATGCATAGAAACAATCTGAAATATAATTAGAGTATATTAGAATAATCAAATAATTGTTAATTAAAGAATAAGAGTGCCTATTTTTATTTAAAAGCTTACATATTATATATGTACCTTCTTTCTCGAGATTCACCTTATGACTGAGGCATTATCCTCTATGAAAATACTTTTATTCAATGTTGGTTATGTTGTTTTCCAAATGTTGCCAATGTATGTAACAAAATTAAATATTCCAAGTAAACAGAGAAACTCATTATAACTATCTAATTTTTACACTTTTTGTACTAGTACTTTACACACTTTTACTTGTAAATATTATAAAAATAATGAATAGAATAAAATAGAATGCAAAATATAAACATCTCATTGCACAGAAGAAAAAAATCATGTTGAAGAGAAACTTTGTTAAAGAAATTTGTAAAATAATTGACAATTTTTTGTTTACCACCATTGGAAAAATAAATTCCTATCATAAAGGCATGTTTTTATGTTATTGATATATGTATTATAGAGCCTTTTGAGTTATTGGCAATCGATAGACTGTCAATTGTTTTGCAAATTTCTTCAACAAAGTTTCTCTTCTACATGATAGTTTTCTCATATGCAATGAGATAATGTTTTTATTTTGCATTCTCTTTTATTCTATTCATTATTTTTATAATGCTTACAAGTTATATATGCATTCAATAAAAATAGTAATTAAATAAAAGTGAAAAGAGTGTAAAAATTTGAAAGTTATAATCTTAATCTCTGTTTATTTAGAATGTTATTTGCGTTGCATACATGGACAACATTTGGAAAATAACATAAACAACATTCAATGAAAGTTTTTTCACAGAGGAAAATGTATCAGTCTAAAGGTTAGTCACGAGAAGAAGGTACATAGATCATATGTAATGTGTATTTAGATAGGAATATGCATTTATATTAATTATTTTATCATTCTAATACACACTACTTTTATTACAGGACAGTGTAAAATTAGATGTCATAATAGCATAGGAGCCATAAAATAATAACAATAAAAGGACAGAAATGACAAAGTTACATAGTTTTAATTTAAATTTATCTTTATTTTAATATTATTTCCATTTGAGAGATCCATAAAATTCAAATAGTCATCTAGACAACATTGAATAAAANATATATATATATATATATAAAGTAATTTTTATTGTAAAAAATATTCGTAAGTTTTTTTTAATAATTTTTTATTGATTATAATTTATAATTATAATTATATTATATATATTTAGTTTTTTATTTATTTTCTTTTTGGATAAAGTTCATCGAATCGTAAGCTTGGTGTAGTTATATTTTTTTGTTTTTGATGTTGTTGTTTTTTTGGGGGGAATTATTTTCTATGTATTTTCTCGAACCGTCTAAGAATAGAGTTTCATAGAAAATTCAATAAAAATGTTTACATATGCTAACTCTTGGATAGAAAGTCGTTTCGACGAATAAAGGACTGCTACTTACACCGTGAACGAAGATCTCATTACGTCTCTCCCGCGCTTTTGCATAACGCGAATTTGCATCGTTTGACATTTATTAAGAATACGAATGCACATTATGTCTCTGTCCCTCTCTTTCTTTCTTTCTTTCTGTGCTTCGACATCGATACGTGATTTATAATAGTTAGTTTCATTGTTGGTGCTAGACGTTACAGTAACAATAAGAAAAAAATAAAAAATGGATTCAGTTACAGAAAATTTTATTATGATAATGCAAATTTTACTTGCATACGAATTTTATTTAATATTCATTTTTATTTTTTATTTTTTATTGTTACCTATATAAATTCTATTATTAGGTACCAGTTAACATTTCTTTTTTTTCTATTTCCAGTGCAGAAAATTGTTTTTCTTTTTGAATATAAAGAAAAAGATAAAAAACTGTTTCTCAAATGTAATACATATTTCTATTTGTTGCTATATTTTTTTATTCTCAATGAAGGATTACGTTACCTTATTTTTTCATTCACCCTTTTCTCATCAAGTTTTGTACCGATGATTTTAGGAATATCCTACATTTTTTCCTCGTATCATAGAAACAAGCAAAAAAAAATGACATCATTTTAGATGCCTTTCACACATATATATTATAAGAATAAAAAAAGTAAATAGATCAATTAAAGTCTTAAATCTGAAACAGAAATGTTAAAATATTAAAAATTTTAATGACAAGAATATTAAAAATCTTTTGTAAACCTGTATAAGTATTCAATGTTATATTTATTATGAACTATTAAATATATATATATATTTACTTCTTATTTAGTGTTTATGTGTGCCTTCAGAAATGCACTTATACATAAATAATATTTTAAAAAGTAGTCATTTAAGGCAGTGAAATAGAAGAAAATCACAAAGGTTTGTTGTTAAATCCAACGAAGATAACCTGTAACAAAAAGCAAAACTATATTAATCATACAATCAACTTATGCAATAGCCTGACACATAAATCGTCCAATTCCCAGATGCACTTTTTAATTAAATTCTCTATTTATTTTTATCAAATATCTATTTACCGTTACAATGAAATTATATTTAAAAAAGTGATTTTACATTAACAAAAAATAAAAAAAAAATAAAAAAATAAAAGTACAAAAATTAAGTCACTAGAGAAAATAATATTCATTAATTATTATGACTARAACTTTTAAACTGCATTATATGGAAAAGAAAAATTGCAAAATTAATAAAATACGATCACAGTGAAAAATATTAAAGACGAAACAAGATAAAAGAAATTACTGTAACATTTACAAAAAGTTAATTAGGCAAGAAAATTTAATAATATGTGGAAAATTTAATATTTATGACTCTAACTAACTAAACAAATATGCATCTTTTTGACGATTAGACACGAACTTGGTGTCCCAAGGAGATGGAATGATCCATCATCTCCAATTACAACTACAAATTAATGACGAGCAAAGAAATAATAAAATAAAATATAAAATATGACTAAAGAACCATTCTCGAAAGGTTCGAACATGATGTTGAAACTTTGAAAATAATTCAGTAGCCTGTAGTTGCCCTCTTCAGCCACAATTAAGTGGGGGCCTCTTCGGCTTTTAGCCTCTTCTTTCTTCATTCCTTGAAAACTGCATTTGGACATTTTCTACGTGTAAGCAATATACGATCTTTCATGCTACTTTTGCAAATAAGCTCGTATTTGGTTTTGATTCAAATTCTCAATTACTAAAAAATTAATATACTATTTCCGTTCATTTTTCTAACTCGTGGACCATCAATGAACTAAAAGTTCATTGACCATACACGAGAACATTTAATCAAATGTCCAAGCAGATGATAATTTCCCTCGACGACCTAATAACACTTCGCACTTTTAATATCGAATAATAAAAACAAATTGAAATGAATAATGCATTTTCTTGCAATACTTTTAGTTCATTTATTTGTTATATTGAATTATATCAAATATTTGTAATAGTAAGACGAAATCGCGATAGTGCATAGTGCTAATCCTGAAATACTTAAAACTAAGTATCAAATGCATCAAAGAATTTGCAAATTTGATTCGACTTTATCTCGTTCGAGATAAAATCAAAGTAGAAACAAATCTTTCAAACGGTTGCATATACCTTTGAATCATGATACATAATAAAAATCACAGAATAGTCACAAAATAAATTAACAAATCAAGCATAATATAGAATGAGATGATCAAATTTTGCAACAATTCTGTATAAACCAGGAGGCGAAATTTCCACTCCGGAGTGAAAGCAAAAAGTCTAATGCTTTTCCTGGATCCTACCTACTTAAAATTAAAGTTTTCACATTCATTCAAAGAAGTATGCTACCTGCCTGCCTATTACCCATATTTTTACCCATTTTAAGAAAAANTTTTTCTTAAAATGGGTAAAAATATGGGTAATAGGCAGGCAGGTAGCATACTTCTTTGAATGAATGTGAAAACTTTAATTTTAAGTAGGTAGGATCCAGGAAAAGCATTAGACTTTTTGCTTTCACTCCGGAGTGGAAATTTCGCCTCCTGGTTTATACAGAATTGTTGCAAAATTTGATCATCTCATTCTATATTATGCTTGATTTGTTAATTTATTTTGTGACTATTCTGTGATTTTTATTATGTATCATGATTCAAAGGTATATGCAACCGTTTGAAAGATTTGTTTCTACTTTGATTTTATCTCGAACGAGATAAAGTCGAATCAAATTTGCAAATTCTTTGATGCATTTGATACTTAGTTTTAAGTATTTCAGGATTAGCACTATGCACTATCGCGATTTCGTCTTACTATTACAAATATTTGATATAATTCAATATAACAAATAAATGAACTAAAAGTATTGCAAGAAAATGCATTATTCATTTCAATTTGTTTTTATTATTCGATATTAAAAGTGCGAAGTGTTATTAGGTCGTCGAGGGAAATTATCATCTGCTTGGACATTTGATTAAATGTTCTCGTGTATGGTCAATGAACTTTTAGTTCATTGATGGTCCACGAGTTAGAAAAATGAACGGAAATAGTATATTAATTTTTTAGTAATTGAGAATTTGAATCAAAACCAAATACGAGCTTATTTGCAAAAGTAGCATGAAAGATCGTATATTGCTTACACGTAGAAAATGTCCAAATGCAGTTTTCAAGGAATGAAGAAAGAAGAGGCTAAAAGCCGAAGAGGCCCCCACTTAATTGTGGCTGAAGAGGGCAACTACAGGCTACTGAATTATTTTCAAAGTTTCAACATCATGTTCGAACCTTTCGAGAATGGTTCTTTAGTCATATTTTATATTTTATTTTATTATTTCTTTGCTCGTCATTAATTTGTAGTTGTAATTGGAGATGATGGATCATTCCATCTCCTTGGGACACCAAGTTCGTGTCTAATCGTCAAAAAGATGCATATTTGTTTAGTTAGTTAGAGTCATAAATATTAAATTTTCCACATATTATTAAATTTTCTTGCCTAATTAACTTTTTGTAAATGTTACAGTAATTTCTTTTATCTTGTTTCGTCTTTAATATTTTTCACTGTGATCGTATTTTATTAATTTTGCAATTTTTCTTTTCCATATAATGCAGTTTAAAAGTTYTAGTCATAATAATTAATGAATATTATTTTCTCTAGTGACTTAATTTTTGTACTTTTATTTTTTTATTTTTTTTTTATTTTTTGTTAATGTAAAATCACTTTTTTAAATATAATTTCATTGTAACGGTAAATAGATATTTGATAAAAATAAATAGAGAATTTAATTAAAAAGTGCATCTGGGAATTGGACGATTTATGTGTCAGGCTATTGCATAAGTTGATTGTATGATTAATATAGTTTTGCTTTTTGTTACAGGTTATCTTCGTTGGATTTAACAACAAACCTTTTTGATTTTCTTCTATTTCACTGCCTTAAATGACTACTTTTTAAAATATTATTTATGTATAAGTACATTTCTGAAGGCACACACAAATTTATATATTAAAAATCAAATATAATTATTTTTAAAATTCTATAACACATAATAATTCAAATATTTGTAGATATGTACGAAACAGAAAAATAGAATATTAAGGGTTATTTTTCAAGAATGTTTGTTTCTTACAGGATATAAAAATAGAAGTACTACAATTTGTAAGGGTTTTTTGAAGCCATCGCAGAACTTCTAATGCTACTGTTCATGTTTCATATATGTGATATAATAGTTAGTAACGAGTAAGTACAAAATTTGCCTCCAGTGCTCTCAATCATGCCGAGGATCATAAATCCTAATCGTTACGAGCTACTGGTTGTAATTATTTCAATAAATTATTGACATAAGTAACACATGAGCACGTAAGTAGTTTATTTTTAGGAGTTACTCATGAAAACTGTATATTCATGATAAATTCAGGATAAATCTTGTTGTCTGGGGTCAATTAAATTCATTTTATTAATACTTCAATATAATTTAACGCACTTTTTTTTTGCTCTTCATATTTTTCTGCCATTAATTTACACGATTTTACGCAAAATATTAAATTTACGATTTAAAAATCGATCTTTGTGCGATTTTTGTACACACCTTGGTATATTATAAATGATGATGACATTCGTGGAACGTTAAACATCCCTCCAATGTAATATATAAAAAAAAGCCTTGAAATTCCATGCACATATGTAGTAAGCCAGTCAAGGTTATTTCAGGACACTGTATACACACATACACGCACCATAGGTACACTTTCTTTTGAAAGATACTGTCTTTCCTTTCTTTTTCAAGGACCTCGAATTATGACCTACCCATATCTGACAATGAAGACGATAACGCGACAAACAACCATACAATCAAGACGATATTTTACATTAATGTCCTTTCATTCGTGACAATTAAACACGATTTTGTCGAGGTCATTTAAGTAAAAAAAAATAAAAATAAAAATTAAATAAAAAAAAATAGGAAAACAAAGAGAAATAGGATTGATTCACCGAGTTATTTTCATTCCGCGAACATCCGCGTTCCTTTGTTTCTTCTTCTTCTTTTTCCCGCGAGAAATAGTTTGAAAAAAAAATAAATAAATTACGGTAGAAACTTGTGTACATGCTCTCATTTTATGTATAATATAATATGCATATTATGATCATATAAATACGGGGCATAATTAAAATAATATTTTATATATAAAAAAGAAAAAAATATTAAAACTTGCTAATAAATAATTCGAATAAATTTGCAAATTATTAATTTAAAAAACTTTGATTATTTGTGTAATTTGTTTTGTAGAATCTTTCATTATCGTGTGTTATGAATTATTATTAATATTATTTTATTATTGCCTTTTAAACAATTATACACCACAATTTTTTCATAGAGTACTTTCAAATTTATATTAATTTTTTATTGTTTTTTTTTTTGTTTTTTTACCATCATCGTAAAATCATTTTTCTTAACCGTTCCTTTAAAGAATGGAGAGGTCAGTGTGAACTTACGTGAACTTATACATACACATACATATTCATATATGCATATGTATAGTATACATATATGGTGTCATGGTGCCATCGATCTTGGCAGGATCGATGAATGGGATGATTAACGTTCGCGTTGGGATTCTCTCGATCTTCCCACCCACACGTTTCTCGAGAAATATGTTGGAACCTTTTGCCGTGAAATAATTAATTAAACGGTGAAAACTGTATACTCGAATCGAGAATAAATAATTTACTGTCGACTTTATTCTCGATTATTTGTCTTTGTCTCTACCAAATATAGGATTATAAAAAATGTTCATAATTAATACGGAAAATTAAGCACATGCGTGACAGACGTATGTGAAAATTTAAAAGAGAAAAATATATATATATATATAATAATCGTAAGATTATAATTACTTTATTTATTATTTTTTATTTATCTATCAAACACATATATATGCATGTGTATAATTTAAAAAAGAATTCTATTATAACGTGCAACCTGTAGGATTTAAATAACGAATAATAATTGTAGATATTAACATGTAGTAGTAATAATAATAGTATATAATTCTCTCTTGTAAGATATATATATATATATAAAACGAGTAGAGATTAAGCCGGAAGTCGTCTAAGCTTTACACGAGTATCTCGGTACACGGTCATAGATATAATACTTGAAAGATCGACGTAGTTGATCGGAAGTCAGGGCCGCCAGCTGTCAACCATTTTCACTTTACCCGACGGTTCATCTCGATTGGAATGACAGCACGGTTTGCCAGTATGTATCAAACATACTCGTTTCGTAATAAACGTCAAATTACTGGACAATCAACATTACCTATCTCTCTACCATAAGTTCTATTAACTATATCAAACTTTGTGCGTAATTCATACATTTTTTTATATTTTTTTTTGTATGTTAATGTGAATCAATATATATATATATATATATATGTAACGAAAAAACTTATTAACGTAATATCAATGTGGTAATTAGTTTCACAATTTGTTCGATTATTATATTTTTTTAATTTACCTATACTTTATGAAGGAATCGTATACAAATATAAATTTGATATATTTTTTTTTTTAATTACAATTTTCACTCATTTTGTATCTATATAACTTTGAGTTTATAACAAGTTCGGAATAAAAGTAAAAAGAAAAAAAATTGTAATGAATCAAAGAAGAAGAAGAAGAAGAAGAAGAAGAAAAAAGTTAGATTGAATATCTTTTGCATAGAACCTACTTCAAATGATCATTAACATTCATTAATATCAAATTGGACACGTTCAACTTTCCTATCCGTAGAAATGATCCTTTGAGTTTCTAGTAAATATTCCAAATCGTTCGATCCAATTTCGAAGTCTCTATTTCCGACAGAGTAAAACTTTCACGTAGTTTGAAATCGAATCCGATTGGCCATCTGGACGATCTCCTATCCAATGTAAGTGGAACGTGGAATCCTCTAATATCTAATTGTGACATTAGCGATGGTATTTATTAACGTGGTAACGATAGCTAAGTTAAATCCTCTCGAATGCGTGAGCCCCCCCTAATGTTTCGTCTTCCCTAAGACTTTCCAAAGTGAAATGCAACGAACTTATGTCATTCATGAGTGAAAACGTTAATTAAATATATATTTATTAAATGTAACTTTATTTTGTTTGCATATATATATATATATATATATATATATATATATATGTATTTTTAAATTTCATTATTTAATTTAATTGTAATTGGAAAAGTTGATAAGTGTCTTAACATTTTTTCAAGAGAAATTTATTTTTCTTTTTATTATTTTTTTTTTTCATTCGACTATTCAACAACATAATTGTTAATAACATTTTGTTAAAATTCTTAAATATTCCTAGAAAATTCTAAAAAAAAAACGATTAGACTAAGGTTGAAAAAAAACTATAAAATAAATTGACTTTATTCATAGAGAAATTAAAGATAAATAAAAATATTAGAATTGACGATGACCCTTCCAGCTTCCTGTTCGGTCCATTCCAACTTTATGACTTTTCCCTTTTTTCATTAAATTGAGTCGAATAAAAAAAGAAAAAAAAGAAATAAAAGTTATTTCATTCGATTCGCGGATGACACCAGCCGTTTTCCCACTAATCCGCGTAATAATTTAACGTTTAATTGCCCTAGAAGAAGTACCTTTTAGATTTTTCTCGTTGGATAAAAAGAGGAAGGAAAGATTCGTTAAAATAAGAAAACCACAGTCGTATTTCCGGTTTTTCTTGCTGCTGTTTTTTTTTTTTTTCAAATCTTTAATAACCTTCAATGAGAGCTTAAAATACGATATACGTGTTACTTTGTCTCTTGCATAACAATAATATATGTACAGGTGTAAAATATTAGATTAACAAAAAAAAAAGAAAGAATAATTTTAGAAAAATAATCAAAAGAAAAATGAAAGAAATGCGTATAGGTAGAATGATAATTTATAGCTGGAAAATAATTTAAAATGTTGTGTATATTAAAAAATAATATTTGAAAATTTATATTAATTTTTGTTAAATTAATTTATATTGAATTTACTAATAAAAGATAAATCAGAGAAAGTTGAAACCTCGCGATGATTGACCAACTAAATTAATGAGCCAATCAGAAAATACGATTGAAATAATCAATTATTCTAAATTGGTTGAAACAAAGATTCACTTCTTACGAATTAAATCACTTTCCTTAGATTTATCTATAATGATCGTGGGATAGTACGTAAATATATTTAACAACGTGTAAGTTACGTGTGCGTTTACACGATTTCACTGCTTTTACTCTTTTTATTTTTTTTTTTTTTTATTTTTTTTATTTTCTTTCTTTCCTTCTTTCATTTTTCTTTATCTTCTTTTTTTTATAGTTTGTTCGTACTCTTATAGAATAAATGCACATGAAAATCATTTTGAATACTTTTCGAAAATAAAAACTTTTTTTTATTCCCACGACGTTTACGTTCACGAAAATCATTCTGTAATGAGACACGTAATACTTTAATCTTGATACTACACAAACTAAGGAACGTGTATATTCAAGTCGGGGAAAATAATTCACTACGTTCTATGTTCTAATCACGACCGGTCTCTAAGATGAACACGTAATTAGAAATTACGTAACGCCATTATCGATAATTGAATTTGTTCGCATAAGTGAACATTTTGCATAAACACGAATTACTTCTATAAGTATAGATAAATTATTTCTCAAGAATTCTAATTCTCGTATATCATGCACAACAGTATCATTTTAAAATAAATACATGATATATTCATTATATATAATAATAATATAAAAGAAAAAAATAAACAAATTTTAATCATTCATAAATCACACATCGTAGTTTGAGTTATAGCAAAATAACAAAAAACCACAATAAGATTATTTTTTTTAAAAAGAAACTTTCTCAATTAAAATATCTCGATAAGAAGATTTTTGAAAAGGGGCAAAAGCAAAAAAAAATAATAAAAGAAAAAAAATAAATAAATAAAATTTTAATGCTTATAAAGTGTGTGCGCATTTCCAACCGGATCGAATTGCCAGGTCGACAAGCTGACGTCAGCCACAACCAGTGTCCAGCTTACTACTTGCATATGTGAAGTTTAAAGAGAAAGAGAAATGATGCACGTTGGACATTCCAGGAACGCCTTTGGATTCGTGTCCTTTCTCGCTTGTCGTCTCGATTGCCGTACCAGGAAGTCCATGGTGATTACGATAACGTGGCGCCAGGAGCTATCCTTTCCTCCCCTTTACCCCCTCACCCTTCTCATCCTCTTTTTCTTCCTCCTACTCCTCCTCCTCCTCCTCATATTACTCACATTGTACCAAACGGATCTAAAGAACGTTATACTTGAAACAATACTACTAGTCGAATCAACTTCTTTCTTTTCTTGAAAATTTCAAAACTGTTTGTTAAGAAAACAAAGATTATTAAGTTTTTGTATAAGAAATTTTTATGATTTTATAATGAAACGTTTTATTGCTATAGTTCGGTTGATTTAAACACGGTGACGGAATATTTGTGTCATTTTAATAAATGTTATTTCAAGATAGGATTATATTGAAAATGTAGTTTTCGTTTTAATCACTTTTTTTTTTCGAAGAAAAAAAGATATTTAAAATATATTTGATAATAGAAATGATCTAAGAAGTAGTTAGATTTTTTTAAATATAAATTTCTATTTGTTTTTCTTTTTGTAATAAATGGCGAATAATTAAAAGAAGATTTTTCCCATGAAAGTTTCACCAAATTTGCTGAAACTTATCGGAAAAATATTTTACCAAAATTCGACGTTGGAACGTAAAAAAGGATTGTTAAATTTATTTTAAATGGGTTTATAACTCTGATAAGAAATAAAATAATAATAATAATAATAGTAATAATAATAATAATAATAATAATAATAATAATAATAATAATAATTCTATTAAAAAAACAAGCTTAATTAATAACGATATCCAACTAACTATATCTTCTTCTTTTTTTTACTCGTACTTATTGTATTTTTATCGATGGAAAAATATGTAGAAATACACACGGGTACACAGAGGATGTCTCAAAACATATGAAAATAATTTCAAAGGAGTAATTTCGATGCTTTTAAATAAAAATTATAAATCTCATTAATTAATAAGATCGTGTGAATACATTCTTTCTCTTCTTTTTTTATTTAAACTTAACGACAATGAAACTACCCTTTAACTCATGTTCAAATATTTTGAAACATCCTGTAGATTTTCGATCGATTTTGTATTGGGGGGGGGGTCCATTGCCGAATGCATTTGGATTTTTTTAAATTTACTTGTGCATCTTCTTTTATTTTCTTTATTTTTTTCTTCTCGTTGCCACCAGTGTTCTTTATCCGAAACAGGAAGGACGTCGTTAAATCAACGATCGAATTCTCGTCTAACAGCATATATCAGCCGTTGGCAAGGTTTTAATAACTTTCACTGGGAGGAACCGTCGTCTTATCTTTACGAAGGCCATAGGATGCAATACGTAACGAGGACGTCGTATGGTGAAATTGAAATCGTACACAAAGAATGCGTTTAACGCGCTTACGTTCCCCTTTTTTTTCCCCCCCGTAAAAACGGTACAAATGTGCGACAAGTAGTTGACCATACCGCGTGTTGTAAGCAGAAAGAAGGAAAGTGCGGATTTTTTAATACGAAGCAAAAAGAAAAGTATCAAAAAATATCGTTTAAATCAATACGTGAAAACTGGGTGAGGGGAGTTGCAGGGGGAAGGGAAGGGGTGATCATTAGAGGTGTTACGAGTACTCAAATTAAAATCACGTCGTAAAGTATCTAGAATAATTTGTTTTTATATTTTTTTCAACGGTGTCTAACGTACCGGAAAAACGTACTATGAAAAAAGTATGGCAATGATATACATATATAAGATAATAAACAAAATGAAAGTATCTAAAGTGAGAAAGATTTTATCATAAATAATTATATTACGAAAATGAAGAAATTAGAATATTTTCTTATCAAACGTGCATCAAATAGTGTTTCACGTATGTATATTTAAATATTATTATGGTGAATTTTAATAATAGCTTATAAAAATTAATTAATGAATGCATGTATATATATATGCATATGTAAAAATATAATTGTATAATATGGTATATACAGTTACATGTATAATGCACAATTATAGATTGTAAAAATGAGTTAATGAAGAAATACAATTTGCTTATCAAACGGGGTATAATTACATATGCAATGTAGTATTCTATGTATATATGATGTATATGGGTTGATCATTATGAAAGTAACCTAAGTCATATACGTTCATGTATTTTTTGTTCTTGTTTTTTTTTTTTTTTAATACTTCCACGTTACTATAATATAGATCGAAGTAACGTAAAAGTGATCAATCGAGATCCTTGAATAAGATTACTTCCATAATTATGAATAACACACACACACACACATATATGGGAATAATTTTTATAAAATGTAACAATAATTATGCATGTAATATACAATCTTATGGTATACCATAAATAATTAACTAATACGCAAGCCTAATTTTCGTGCTGTTTAAAAAGAAATTCAAACTTATACGACTCACATTTTTTATACTTATTCGCATACTTGTTATTGGAAGAAATACAAGACGTTAAAAGTTTTCGTTTTGTTAAAGATTATTTTTTTGTTGTTTAAAGTTGTCCTCGATTCAAAAACTGGAGCCAACAATTTTCAGCAATTTTCTTTATCACCTAGGAAAATCTCAAGTTGTCGGTGTCGGTCGGTCGGTCGGTGTCGGTCTCCTTTTGAAAGCGAATACGAACTTAAACCAATGATTTTTCTCGGTTTTCTTTTTCTCACCGCGAGGCCTTTCGCTCTTTTACACGCTAGTAGTTGCGTTACAATATGCAAGTATGTGTGTATGTGTATGTAAGTGCATATACGCGTAATGGAAGGCGCCATCACCGTTAAAGCAGTTAACACTATTACCGAGTAATAACAGGTCGCTATGAGAGTGATCGTTACCGCGAATTTTTCCTCCTTATCTTAGGTAAAGTCTCTCAAGTCGAAGTTAGTTCGAGTATCTTAAATAAGAAAGTTAACAGCGTTCTGAAAGATAATCTTATCTATTCTCTATATATAGTTACATCTTTTTTATTAATTTTTATTTTTATTTTCCTTTGAAAATATTTTCTTGATGATTGATAGTTACGAAGATAGAAAAGAAGAAAAGTATTTAATTGTTCTGAAAATTATATGTATAAATATTTAATTTTTATTTTTATTTTTATTTTTATTTAATTTTATATATATAAAAAATTAAAATCAAAATAATAATCATTTTTGAAAGATACTTAATTTAAAATAATAAAGGAAATAATACTAATACGAATAATAATAAAATTAATAACAATGATAGGTGTATTACTCTTGCACGCGCGAAAAGGGGGTTAATAAATAACATAAAAAATTGTAATATATATATATATATATATATATATATATATAAAATATAAAGTATATAAAATAGTGTGACGAGAAATATTTTTTTTTTTTAAATTGAGAATTATTTTCACGTGAGACGATTTATTAAACGATCGTAATATCATAGACAGTTTCGATAAGATCTGCTTCTATCGTTCCACGAATCCCGCATAGGATAAGAATCTTCCCTTTGATCGTTTCGATCTTACCTAAGGATCTTACGTTATTTCAGGATCTTCCTCTCTACTATAGCCATAGGATATATACCGGATTTATTATGTGGCTATATAGGTAGATTAAAAAATCACGATCTCGATCGTTGCGTAGGGGGCAAATCCATGAGTGGAAAAAGACACCTTCGAAATGTCGTCTCCCTTCCCCTCTCTCCATAAGATCTTGATCTACGCGTATCGGCTTTCACGTTCAAATAGATTTGTCCGACGATTCTATAACAAAAACAACAATAAAAACAACATTGTAATAAAAAAAAAAGAAATAATTCATAGGTTGTATCGTTAAGAAAGTAATTTCGCAAACCATCTTTTTTTTTTTTTTGTTTAAATTTGCTATTGGAAAAAACGAAATCACTTTCAGAACAATTTGATATATATATATAATTAAGACAGTATTAATATAAAAATAAGAAATTATAATTATATGTAATTTAACAAATATGATTATTTTTAGTTACTTCTTCTATTGTAGATTTCCTTTTTCATCAAGCTAAAAATATGAAGAAAATTTATAAATAATATATTATAAATAGCATACCAGTAAATAATTATTCTCCTTTCATATCTTTGTTTTTCTTCTCTTTTTTAAAAATAAAAAAAAATAAAATATATAGCTTCTAATAACTAATAACTATATCCTTTATATAACTAATAATTACATTATATTACAGATAGTCATAGTCATAGTTATTAAATAAGCTGACAGTAATAAGATCTTTTAAGATATTACCCATTGGTTAATTTCAAGACTAATATATAATAATAATGAACACGCACACATACACAGTAACGGGGTTCCTTCCGTGTTTAGAATCAATTAATAGAAAATAAAATAAATAAAAATAAATAAAAGATCCAAGAAGAGAATCCGAGAAGATGAAAAAAAGGCAAAGAGTTAAGAACAATTTCTTCTTTGCGGAAGTAAATAGTTAAAAAATGTATCTGCTACTTTTAGATACTTGGCAATCATGCTTTTATCGTGATCGTTATGAAATAATGAAAAGATAAAAAGAAAGCATATAATAAAAGATTAAGAGAAGAAGAAAAACTAAAAGTCACGAAGATAATTTCGTAGATAAATAGATAGATAGTTGAAAAATAAATATATAGATAGATAGATAGATGGATAGATAGATAGATAAATCTAGGGATCTATCGATACAACGTAAACGAGATCGATAATAGTAAAACACAGAAAGAGAGAGAAAGAAGGAACGAACGACTCTAATCGATAGCACGTGCAAAATCGAAAGGTGGAAATAGCGTTTCGCGTAGCGCCTTTTAACTTGGCGCCTGCCGGTGTTACGTTTTTCCTTACCGATCTGAAACCGATCGTCTGACTAACTGCGGCACGCGTTTTCTACCTCAGAAAGCCGATCGATTACCGTAACGTCGAATTATGTTGTAAGATCGGATCGTAAAACGATCGTTTAACCGGATCGCACGTTTTATACCGGAAGAAAGAATGAAAGAAATTACATGAATACATTTTTCTTGTAATCATTTTATTTTTATTCTTTTTTTTAATTATTTTTAGTATCATGTGTGTGTGTGTTCTTTTTTTTTTTTAACGAAATATCTATTATCGAAGATTCACTTCTTGCATTGATTGAAATAAAAAAAAAAGTGTGAAACAACGTGTTTATCTCAAGTTTTAATAAATAAATTGAATTATGATATTAAAAAAATTATCGTTGAACTAATTGCACCATTCTAAACAGGTAGATAGTTAGAAATAAGGGGGGGGGACACAAAAGAAGAAGACATTTATTTTCTTTTTTTTTTTTCAATCTTTTTTTAAAGCTTATTAAATGGTGACAACTTTATGATCGCGAGTCAAGTATTAGAAGAAGAGAAAAAAAAGAATTCCCAACCGTTTTTCCACATTCTAACTTTATTTGAAATAAAGAATTTATAATGCATTAATTGACGTGATAAATTATGTACATAATTAAGGGGACACTATATAAATGCTAATTCGTACGAACAGGTATTTGATAACCTGATTTGCTAGTTAACATAATATAAAAATAATTATTAATTAATAAATAATATATAATATGTAAAACTGACGTATCACAGATTAAAAATATGAAATCATTACTTTTGTGAACACGTTTACAAATAAATTATAATTTATCTAATTAGAATAAGAAAGAAAAAAGATAATATGATATATAATCTTATGCCAAATATTGTCAGATATTAAAACACATTTCTTTAATAAAAACAACGAAAAAAAATAATTTAAATCAACGTGCTAAAAATAAAATAATTAATATAAATATTATATATATATATATATATAAATATATTTTAATTATCAGCAAAATGATAATTATCTGTAACTATATAAAACCCTGTTGTGTGTTGTATAGTTACTTTCTAAAATGATCTTTATCATGAGACTCTTATTTATTATCTTCATTCCCTTTCTCTCTCTTTCTTTCTCTCTCTTATTCTTTATTTCTTACCTTCTTCTCATTTTGAAAAGAAGAAGACGTGTTTTCTAGATGTCGTGTCAGAATGAAAGAAAAGATCGATCGCGTTTGAGAAGAATGTAATTTGTAAGAAGGCGATATATATTCGACGTGTCATTTTGAAGTGGTAATAAAGTACCGAAAGTCGGTCTCTCGGGTTATGGTTATCGTGTTTCTTCTGTACTGTGAGCTGCTTCTTACTTCTTGTGGTATACATGTATATACATATATATATATATATATATATATATATATATATATTTTACAATATATACCTATACCTACTATGCTACCGTCAGTTAAAGGCTGTTTGCTTGGCTGCTTGGTTGGCTACTTGCTTGCTTGACTCCACGTTTTACCTTTCTGCCACTTTCGCTTGTTTGTAAAAATACAATAAGTTATAGATCTAGGAGACTTGTTGACGAACGTTCAACTGATACCGACGACGAACCCTAACGTTTTACACGAGACAGTAGCTACAATACGTGTAACTATTATCTTACTTCAACGATATCTTTTGAATTATTATTATTGTTACATATCGTAAGGTTGTAACTTTATAAATTATAATGCATTTATATTATTTAAATTATTTTCAAATTTAATTTGTATTGGTCTTTTTTTTGGATTAAATTATGTACGATTGAGTAAATTAAATGATTTTTTTTCATTTTTTTACTATTATTTTGTTTTATACAGTAAATTTTTGTGTAATAAAAGTTGCTGATAACGTGTCGATAATATTTTGATTAGAAGAAGGGTTAGAAAGTTAGAAAAGATCATTTAGGAGATAATGAGAGTTAAATTTAATATATAATTTATAAAATAATAATTTAATTAAAGTTAAAAGTTAGAAGAACGATTAGAAAATTAGAAACATTTTACGTTTAAATAGAGTTGCGATTTTCCAAGTGTTTTATGATTCGTAAATCAAAAAACACAAACAAAAATACGTGAAAGAAATAGAAAAAGAGAAAAATATCTTTTAGAAAATATTTCGAAAGTAACGAGTCATTACTTCCCCTTAATAATTGTTCGAACAAATATGGGTAAGAAGAAGTTGAAGTTGAAGAAGATGAAGAAGAAGAAGATGATGATGGTACACGCGAGAGCCTAAAAATGGCATGGCAATGACCTCCGAAAGGTCCAAAAATAATTCATCAGCTACACGAAAACGAAACGGATCTCCCTTCTGAGTAATTTCAACAAGGAGGACTCGAGAACGTGTGAACGGATCAACAGGTGAGACGGTAAATGATCGATCTTCTCAAACATCAACAATTCTTGATCCTCTTTTTGAAAAGTTTGATAAGAATTCGTCCTATCAACGAAGGTCAAATTTCATTGATTTTTACAATAAATTAATCAAACACAAAAAACAACAATTTTGATTCAATTAAATATTATCATCAGTATACATATGAAATGCATTCAATATATGCATTTATGTGTGTATGTTATGTGTGTAATGCATATGGATGTGCATAATTTTTTTCGTATGATTAATAAGTATGAGTGAATACACTTAGCATATATGCATATGTGGTGTTCCTTTCTTTTTCTCTGTGTCTTATTTTTTTGTTTTCTTCTTTTTTAGGCTTTTTTAGTTTTTCTTTTTTTTTTCTTCTTCTTCTTTTCTGTTGAACTCGCAATCGCTGATATTAACGGCCTACCATTTGGCAGCCTCCGTACGAGCGATTGCTTCCTGATGAGGACCAGATTCCTCGTAACTCGCGTACCGGAAATATATATGCAAAATGTCGAGTGCAAAGAACTACGAGTTGGAGATATACATATATTTTTTATTTTATTTTTATTTTCTTTCAAAATCTAACTTTTCTTTATTTCTATATTTCTCGAGTTATCTTGTATCTATATGTGGACCCCATTAGTTCGTTAATTATTTATTTATTTTTTTATTACTCATAATCAGATCATTAGATCATTATTCTTTCCCATAACATTTTCTCTCTATAAATTTATATTATATATTAAATTATAAATATATGAAATTAAATTAAATTAAATTAAATTAAATTAAATTAAAACCAAAAAAAATCCAGGTATTATTATTGTAAGAACTTCGAATGAATTTCAAATGAAATATCTCGTCTTGGAAAAAAAAATAAATTCAATCGGAGGGTTATAATCGGAAGAAGGTAATAATTATTACGAAATTAAATTACGGTTTTATTTGTTTTTTATATCTGTTCTTTTCTTTTCTTTTTTCTTGTTTTAATCGATAACTTTTAAATATCCCACATATGCATAATGTATTGAAGAGAAACACGTGAAGAGACGACGGTTACACGACACAGTTTCGCGAAATAATTTTTACAACGAGTAGATGCTCTTCTCCTTTTTATATTTTGTTCCTTTTTGCATGGTTGGTTGCGTGGACTTGGACGACACACGAAGATCGCGAAATTTCGTTCGTGTCGGGAACGTATGCGTAAGAGAATCGACGATAAAGATGACCCAGAAAGAAACACTCCTCCGGTCTGGACATCTTTCCAACTTCTACCCATTGGTGTATATAACTTCTCGTTTTTCGATTATATTTTAAACTCCTTGTCGAAATTTTACACAGAGTGAAAGCGCACACGATTTCCGTTACCCTATTTTTTTTTTCTTTTCTTTTATTTTTTTCTTTTCTTTTATTCTATATCAAATACATAAGTAAGATATATCAATACACGTACCTCTGATAAACATATTTTAAGTGTACATTTAAATAATTTGTTTAAGTAACTTATATAATTAAATTTTTTATTATATTTAGATATAATATTTTAACAAACTATGAATCTATAATTAATTTTCCTTTCAATATTGATTTTCGATAGTTGATTTCTTTAATTTTTCAAGCAAAAATAAAAATAAATAAAAAAACAATATCTGTTCAAAAGGAATTAAACTTCTAACGTTTCATCGAACAACAACGGAAATCTGGTATTAATGATCAATAGTTAAAAGCGAGAGCACGATACTTGATACTCCCTACCGTAACGAAATGCATCGATGCTTTTTCGAAGAGTGAAGTAGTAGAAGTCTTAAGAAGTTCGATCAACTCGAAAGAGGAAGGAAAAGATGTCCTTAGTACAGGTCATTCACTTATTATATGCTATATACATATATACATATATAATATATCTCACGACGAAAGTTTAAAATAATTTTTTTAAATCTTGTGTTACATGTCTCACTATGTATTATACTTATAAGTATCACGTATCGACATTTGTCTATTCGAGTGCTTTCTAATTTCTCTCTACAAAAAATAAAAGAAAAAAAAAAACATTATTCTTCATTTTCATACGTCATTCAATTTTCGTATCCTCGCATCAAGATTATTTTTTCTTCTCTCCTTATTAATTTCTTTCTTATTAAAATATTTATATAAAAAAGGAAAAAATTCATCAAATCAAATGACTGAAACTCTGAAACATTCAACGTAACTTTTCAATTAACGAATGAATTATTTATAATACGATCTCGTGGGCGATTTATAGAAATCAAATAACAACTACCCCAACTCCTTCTAAAAAAAAAAAAAAAATTCTCTCATTATGTCAATCGAGAATCGATAGACCTTGATCGATCTTAATCCGACAGGTTCATTCATTAAACTTTCAATTGCCATGAAGTTAATGAGTCGCCTTATTCTATATCTTTCTTTCTCACACGAAGCATGATATAATAAAAGAAAAAAAAAATTATAAGAAGAAGAAGAAGAAGAAGAAGAAGAAGAAGATGATGCGATCATTCGTCGATCGTGGAAAAACTTTAAAACGAATAACGTCCGACACGATGTCGAGTTTAATTCACATTGAGTGTAAATCAACGCGCGTAACAGAAATGTAAAAATGACAAAAGAAAAAGAAAACACAAATAAAAACAAAAATTAAAAAAAAAAATAATTCATTACGATGATCGAACGGTGATTAGCGAAACGTGGAACGACGAGAGACACCTGCAGAAAGGATTTCGAAGGATGAGGAAGGAAGGGGATCCCGATCGACAACGTGCATCCTCGTCCACGTCCTCGTCCTCGTCCTCGTCCTCGAGGACTCGTCGTTTCTTTCTACCCACTTAACACCCCACTCAAACCCTTCCCCTTTCCTTTCCCCCTTCTTCATCTTGTTGGTTTTTCTTCTTTTGCTTAATGTTTCCTATCTTTCTTTTTCTCTTTCTTTTCCTCTCACATCTTCGTGTCATCTCATCATCTCGTTCTCGTATCACCGGATGAACGTTCTTCTTCTTCTTCCATCCTCTCTTCCTCTTGGTTGGTGCATTCGCGATTGCATTCCGCGGTTCATTAACACGGCTCGAAGCGTACTCGCTCGAGGCATGAAATCGATATGCAACCAGGGTGCAACGACATTTAAGTATCAGCAAATTATTATTCGACAATTTTCATTTTATTTTATTTTATTTTCTTTATTATTGTCATTTAACACTAGAAGTGTTTAAATTGATCGTTATGATAGATTGAAGTTATTCAAGTCTTCATTATTTGTTATTTTTAATATAAGTATGTGTAATGTAAATTATTTATGTTTTTTTTAATAATATTTTACTTATTCCAAAGGTATAGAATCGATATGCAGTAGGGTGCAATGACATTTAAATATCAGCAATAGTTAGTATTTAGCAATAGTTTTTATTTATTTTTATTATTATTATTATTGTCCCTAACAAGGGTACCATCAAAACTGGTTACAATGATTGGTTAAAATAAATCAAGTCAACCTTAATATACATTTAGTATTAGACATACATTTTTAATAAATGATATTTTCTCATCAAACTAACAACTGTTCTATAAATATGAATTATGAATAATCTATTCATATAGAGACCAATCTAAATAACAAAGATAAAATGTATTCTTTTTATTTATTTCTTAAAAATGTTAGATCATCGACATGATAAGCATTATCACAACTACTTATTTCTTCTACGCATTCTTGTAGGCTATATTATCTCCTTGACCGGGATAAATAACGGTTATAGAATTGGTAGTTTCGTCATAGGTACCATATACTATTTCCATATCATTTATATCCAAGTCTTGTTTAACATCTATCTCATTTTTAATAACAATCGGTGTTGTTATTCGTGAATTATCCGGAACAATTCGTACAACATCTGAACTACAGTTAGAACGCCAAGAATTATTACTATTTAAGTTTCTATCATCGATTGTATCGGTTTCCACATTTTTTGATGTCTCCCCCACCATTCTTTCTGAATTGTCAGATTTTTTAATGGTATTTCCTTCGGCCGAAACCTAACGAGATAATAAATTTATTATTAATGAAGAAAAAACTGAATTAAAATGATATAGAGATAGACTAGAAATGGATGAACATTCTTTTTTCTTTTTTTTTTATATAATACCCATGAATACTATTACAATATAATATAGTTTGTCTTTCACATAGAGTAATATATTACATTAGAATAAATTCATCCATTTCTGGAAGATCCGATAATAAAAGTAATATAAGATTTGTTACGCGTTTATAAGAAATGATTTCTCAAACGGATATATAAATTTTATTTTCCCTTAATTAAAACTCACTTGTTCATCTGATCTATGAGTATTTGTTTCCATTTTTGTGGTAACTTCTCGAAGAAGGCTTTCCGCAAGTTCATCGTTTCCGTCGATTTTCCGATAATTTTCAGTAATATAGTTTCTTCTGGTGTTAGTATCAGGGACGACATCGACTGTACTGTCCCACCCTGCGGCAGAGGGTTTTGTGGAGATACGGCAGATCCCAGTGAAGGTACAGGACAACGTACGCGTGCCTGACACGATGAACATAGTTGCTCGCTCATATTACTTGTTTCTTTCTCTATCCTCAATTTTTTGGTTTCGCTGACAAGCAACTCGTTTTGCGACTTTAATAAAGCACATTCTTGGGTTAACACGTCGTTTCTCTGTTTCAAAATTCTCACCGTCTCTTCTAATTTATCAAACTTCGCTTTTTGTCTATCCCTCGACGCTTGTGCTGATTTTTTGTTTATTAATTTTCTAAATAAAATGAAATACAAACAATAAGCAAATTTGTTTAAATATTTTAATTCAATTCATTTATATTTAAACGTGTGTGTGTGTGTGTGTGTGTGTGTGTGTCTGAAATTAAATACATCAATCAACATACTTTCTTTGTAATTTTTCTTCCCATGTAAGATGATCAAGTCGACGTTTCTTTCCTCTACCATTACAAACATCTGGTTTGAAGAATGCAACATCTTCTTGAAGTTCTTCCTGTTTAGGTATTTTCATCGTAATATCCATATCCATTTTGTTGGTTAAAAATGAAGAAAGATCCAATTTAGAAACCGATCTGACAAGCTCGTTGGTGGGCACAATGGTAGAGTTTTTTGAAAAGCCCTTAAGAAATGCAATGACTACGCTCTTCAATGCACTCATATTCATCCATATGTGTATCAATTACAAATACAATTAACACTTGTTTTCAATTTAACCCAACTTTACCATTTGAACCTGTCCTTTTTAACTACCTTACTTTGCTTATTGGCTACCAACTACGTGATATATGAACGATCAATTCAATAGAAAAATCATATATATATATATATTTTCTTTAATTTATATGTGATAGCATAAACATAAACATAAACATAATAATAATTAGAAGGTTTGAAAAGAGAGTCGGTTATATCGTGATAATTACATAGCATAAATAGTATAAACAGAAAAGAGAGACGGTTATACGGTGATAAGAGTATAGAGAGAACGGTTGGAAAAGAAAAATTTAAAAAGGAATTAGAGAATCTTGTTTACAAATTAAAAACAGTTAATAACGTGAATAGAAAAGTGTATGTGATAGTTATAAACTTAAATTGACGTTTCTTTGTTCACAATATATATATATATATATTCTTTTTTTTTTATACTTAATCAAAGTACAATCTTAACAATTCACAATAGGATCAATAATAAATCATAATAATAAATATATATAAGTGATCTAGAATTATAACGATAGACAAACTAATAATTCACTTTCTCCGAACAACATGTAGAGTCAAAATAAATCGCAAAAGAACGTTAATCCACTTTCTCCGTATAATTAAAATATACATTTACAATTTCTATTACTTCTCATTTAGATTTTATTATATATATATATATATATATATATATATATATATTTTTGTTTATTTTTCTATGCAACATCACAGAGCAAGTTGTAACAGGTATCTATTATAAACAAACGAAGTAAGTGTGTTGCCATAGTTGGAATAAGCTTTTAGGTAGTATTTAATTCACTTACACACTTACTTAGTCGTATATAAACGTATTTGTGTATATGTGGTTAGTATGGAGATGAAAAAAAAGAAAAGAAAAAAATAGTTAAAAGAAAAGAAAAAAAATGTTTAGCGCGTGCTATACGTGAAATTATCTTCGATTTTGCAAGTATGGTTATCAGAAACGTATGGCAGGTAGGACGTACGGAAGTCAGGACGTAAATCAAAACGATGTTTATACCGGATGCGTTTGGTATCGGTGGACACGTTAAGTTAAACGTATATTTCGTATACAACTCACAAGTATGGATCCTGATTAATGCGATTCCTGCTTACCTACCATGCGTAGTAAACTCGATCCTGATTAATACTGTTTACAGCACGGCGAGATCTCGAAAGCCATTAATCAGGATCGAAAGAGAGAAAGAAAGAGAGAAAGAGAGAATGAAAAAGAGAGAGAGAGAGAGAGAGAATTTCTTAGGATATATACTCTTGTGTGATCCTCCTATTTATATATATTATCGCAAAACCTAGAAGTATCTAAATCCTTATAGGATGAAAATCCAAAGGTACTTATTATTAGATATGATCCGAAGAATTTCAATGTATGTTCTCAAAGTTATCCTTGATAGTTGTCATTTTTCGATTATTATTGTCATTATTCGATTATCATAAATATTGCACAATGTTATTCGTTTAAAATGGGAGGGGTTAGATAACAAAGTTATAATCGTTATTCATTTAAATATTACTTTACAATTTTATTAAAAAGGAAAATATTAATTACATTTATTAGATTATTATATTTATCGAATAAAAATTCTAAAGTTAATGTAAAATATTAGGAATATAAAAAATAATTCTTACCATCGACAAAAAAAATTATCCAGTAACAAATTTAAACTCTTACAAAAGTAAATATATAAAAAAGTAAAGGGGGAAGAAACATTCGAAACATTTAAAAAAATTGTCTTCAAACTTTTGTATTTTTTTTTTCTTTTTTTTTTTTCTATAAAAAGAAAATGGCTAAAGACAAGAATTTAAGAATGATTTGGTATATAAGCAATTTGGCAAGTGACGTCATTCGGTCATAGGTCTAAAAAGTATGGTTGTGTTTGTCTGGGTTCGTTCGACGAATATAAAAAGACCGACAAAAAGAAATAATCACCATGAATGAGAAGAATGGAAGGTTAGGGATAAAAAAAAAACACACACAAAAAAAAAAGTTTCGGTATCTCTCTTTCTCTTTCTGTGTGTGTGTCTCATTATAAACCACCATGGTCTCGAGTTAACTGTGTAGGGAACAATTATCAGACCTTGGCGGGAAGCCGCATATCAACCCTTCGTTCGAAGTTTTACAGCCTCCAGCCGAAATGGAAGTGCCACTTTTGTAGTTGCCCCCCGGTTAATAACCATCACTTACCACACTACCCATCACCATCGTCATCTTCAAAAAATCTTACATTTTATATATATATGTATATACATGTGTGTGTACGTGTAAATATACAAGTAAATAAGTATTTTACATATAAACACACGTACCACATGTTTAGAGTTGTTCATATGTAGTTGGTATGACAGTTAACAAACGAAAACGTGTGATATATATATATATATATATTTGGCCAGTTTTACAACCGACCTGCAAATTAAAGTGCCATTCTGAATGAGTACAACCCGATGTCACCGGGTTATACGTAACGTATGTTAAACTCTGACACACCTACAACTTCTCACACACGTTAGATGTCATTTCTTTTTATATATGTCATTTTTTTATATATTAGCTTTTTTTTAATTTACTTAATATTAATTAATATATTATATTATTTAATATTATATTAAATAATAATAAATATATATTAATAATATTTATATAATTATTATAAATAAATGGTATATATCAAATGTGATTAAAGCGTATCATTAAATTTCCTATTAAACAACGATAAATCTATCATCGTCGTGCAACGTGTATTTAAGTATTTTAATAAAAAATTTAAGTATGATATAAACAACGATAAGAAATATCGACGTGAAAGCATAGAAACGATTTGACGAGCAAATGCAACAAGGTTTATTGTCCAACAACCTTTTCAAAAGAGAATCGAGAATATAATAACACTGTTTTCTCACAAGAGTATAACATGGTATGAAAATAGAAAAAGAATAATAAAAATGTATACAAGAGTCTAGAATAATATATTTGTATTAAAATTTGCATCAATGGGATTGGCAAAGTACTCGAATGAAAAAAATGGAGGATTATCGAAAGGTGCACCCTGCTGTGCATCGATTCTTCTTTATCGAAACACCTTGCTTATTATTTTTCTTTGTCCAAAGGTATATAAACACACACACACACACACACACATATATATATATACAAATCGCGAATCATCTGACAATAGATATTTAATGCCGGAAATCGTTCCGGATGGATGAACTGTTCGAAAAATGCATTAAAAAAACTATTTACAATGAAGGAATACTCGGACAGATCGAAATGACGATTAGAATCGATTTCACCTGTTGGAAAGTATTACACCAGGTATAATAATATCTAGTTTTCTCTCATCTGGCTACTTCTACGATAGGTCAGTAGGTTACCAATAATAATATTGCTAATATTACGTAACGATTATGTTACAGGATAATTATATATTGTGCAACGATCATATAATTCTATCTTATGGTGGTTTTTTTTCTTTTTCTTTTTCTTGTTGTTATTTTTATTTTTGTAAATATCGAAATTTTATTTCATTTTAATTATTCAAATTTTTTCCATAAATTTTATTCATAATTCATATTCGATTTTATAGACAAACTTTTAATAATAATTTCTTTTTTTGTAATTGGTACATAAATATCATAATTTTCATAATATTTTTTAATTGAAAATATTTGCTATATTACATATTATAACTAAATAATAATACAGTATATAATATTAATATAAAATAAAAGATATTTGAAATATATGAAAAATATATATTTTTTGTTTTTTTTTTTTTTGTTAAAATAAAATATAATTTAAATAAATGGCTAATATATTTTTTAAAATTTATTATCCTAGCATATATAATAATACAAATATAATAACGTAACAGAAAATAAAGCGAATGATCAAGTAGGAAGGATCTAAAGGGAAACGAACGAGAAATTGGTAAACCCGTTTCTTCCTGGTTATCGAAAGAGAACGACAGCTGTGAAATCGCGTGTAGAGAAGAGAGAAGAAAAATAAAAATAAAAGTAATAAAAATAAAAAGAAGAAGAAAATCTTGACCGCTCGTTTCGAGTTACCGTATACGATAAGGGATCGTTCTGATTCAAAATTTGAATTTACATTTCGTAAAAAAAAAAAGTATTATCATACATTCGTTCATTTCCTTAAGGAACATTAAGACATCTTTCTTCTAAAATAAAAAAAAAAAATAGAAAAAAAATAAAAAAATACGATTACGCGTAATGACCGAGTTTTCGAACGGTAAAGGTAAGTGGAAAAAGAATAGAAAAGAATTAAAAAAAAAATTGAAACAACTGATAAAAATAAAAATGTAGTAACATGAAAGATCGAGAACATAAGTCAGATCTAATCGTTTCTTCTATTCACCATCAAAAACATATTTACATGCACACTTACATTGTTTTATTTCTCTTTTATTTTTATTTTTTTTTTTTTTTCTTTTTTATTTATCTCTTTCTTTTTACTACGCTTACCGTGTTACAACCCTGATAAGACAGCCAACTTAGAATACATGTCTTGCATGAAGTCTCACGATTATGCGTAGGTGTAACCTTGCGTGTCGATCATACACATCGGTAAAACGTCAAAAGCTTAAACAAACCTTCGACCAACTATACAATTCATACGCATACACATATATCTTTTCACACACACATTTTATATACCAGTGGTAATCACATATCTTGCAATGTCATTTATACAAATAACAATTTAACGTTATACAAAATTTATACAATTAACAATGAACAATATTAAATCAAAGTTCCAGTATTAGGCACATTTTGAATAATTAAAATATGTATTAGAAATAATGATTTAATGAACACCACTGACATTTATTATACCCTTCTAAATGCATATCACAGTTTCACTCATCCACTGTTAGAAGGTCAAATAAACTATACAATGAGAAGAAACGTAGTAAAACAAAAAACAAAAATAAAAAGAATGAAACTGAGAAGGTGAAGGGTATAAAGGGGTGGGAGGATTTTAGGAAACTGATGGAAAGAAAGGTGAGGGGTTTAAAGGAAGGACGATGCTGACATATCCCGTAAGTATAATTCCCCCATAGACATTGAACGAAATCGATCGAGTGTTATCGCTTGGAAACACTCGACAATGGTACATTGTAAGCTAATGTTGCATGTATCCTCATCTATGAATATAATGTAATATGTATATGTGTATTAAAAGAGTATATATATATATATATGTATATATGTATGTACGTGTAATATGCACGACACGCCGACGTAATTACGTTCTCGAAAGATATCGAGATAGATCGATACTTTTCATTCTCCTTGTGTCGGTTAAGTTTAGCGTGGATGAAAATCGTGTCGTTTAGACAAAGTTCTCCGCATTGGTTAAGTCATTAGACACGCTTCGTTAATTACAAGAATTGTTTGATGGTAGGACACTTTGATAAAAACATAATCAGGATTAAAGATTCTTCCAAATTCTCGTTTTATTCATACAAATTTTTTCGATATGTTGTATTGTATTTTAAAGTATGTATTTTATGGGACTTTATTACTTTTTTTATTTTTTTATTTTTTTATTGTATAGTTTTTTTCGTGTGGAATTTAAATAAATTTTAGTATGGTTTCTTTGTGAATTTTCTTCTTTTATATTTAATATATATATAATGGTACTGTATTATTTATTATTTATTATTTATTATATCGTATTGTATATATTATAATATAATATTATATATTATATTATATCGTATCGTATATATATTATTATATCGTATTTTATTATTTGTTATTATTTATTTATTTTCCTTTTAAATTTTCTCATTAATTTATATTTTGTCTGTCATTCACACCTTTAACATTTTTTTTCTCATTCATACTCGTTCGTATTTACTACTACTTACTTTCTCTTTCGTATTCATTCATTCATTCATATATTCATTCATTCATTCATTCATTCATTTTTCTTCTCTCTCTCTCTCTCTCTGTCTCTCTCTCATCTCTCTCTCTCTCATCTCTCATCTCTTCTCTCTTGAATTCTCATTTTCTTTTTTTTACTGTTTTAATTTCAAATAAAAAAAAAATACAAAGAAATAAAAATTCTACTGACGAATCTCAGAGTGAGTATACGTTCACATTAACGATTGAGATCTTCAAATTCATTGATAAGAATCTACTCTGGGGACCAGTAAAAGAATCTACACGAGTATACTAATTAAAACAGATAAGGGGTCTCCTCGAACGATGTTAACTACTGAACGGTAAAACCTTTAAGAGAATAATTAGATATACTGTTAAGATAACGTTTAATGCGATATAATGATAAATATACGAATAATTATAATGTTACAATTATACAAATACGTATAATATATAAAAATATTGTTTGTGCTTATATTATACACAGAATAATATAAAATAATATTATATTAACACGTTAATGGCCGCTCATACAACATGTGTGTGATAGCCGGAACATTAGCCGTTATTTTATTTATAACTTTGTATACATATGTTTAAAATTATATATAAAATTAAATTTGTTGGTAAATTGTTGTTTGATGTTTTGTGCTAATTTTTTCTTGAATGACAATAAAGTTTTTTTTTAAATTAATTCTTGAAAAATAGTACCGGGCCCCTTACGACGTCTGACTGTGTACACGTGCGGCCATTAAAATGTTGATATATAATTAATCAAAATAATATTAAAATAATAAAAATATTAAAAATTATATTATATATATATATATAATATATTTAAAAATATATTATATTTCTTTCTTTCGTGTTGCAAAATAATTTTCATCTCAATATAAAGATATTATATTTCGATGATGCATAGTTTCACGTTCGTTCTTCTCCCCCTCACCCACCCCTACCACCACCACAACCCTATTATTGTGGTGTCATTATTACCAAGTGCATTATCGTACCAAACCTAAAATGAAAGTACAAAAACAATAAGGAAAAAAAACAATAAAATAAAAATAACAGAATCAGAAGAAGAAGAAATTACCAATGCGTGCCATCCATCTATCCATCCATCCATCCATCCATATCCCTTTTTCGATCACTCAAAGAGATTCGATTTGCATATCGAGAATAAAATAAAGGAATGGAAAAAAAAATGATAGTAGAAGAAGAAGAAGGACTTTGTCGGTTCGTAGGAGTTTTATAAAAAGTCCGACGAAGCAATTTGCGGTGGAAATGTAGGCCAGAACGCACGCGTACAACACTTACACACACACACACACACCGTGTACTTATACACTTGAAACTCTTTTCACCGGTATGCTGAGATTAGGATAATAAATATGGCCGAGGTGAAATCATCCACCGTCTTCTCTCTCTTGTGGATCCTGACCTTAAGGCCATTTCCAGACCGCAAGAGAACTACGAGGATTGAGAAGTGGTGAGAGAGGTGGAAAAGACCAACTTCTCTTCTCTTCTCTTCTCTTCTTTTCTTTTCTCTAATATTTTTCTTTTTTTTGTGTTTGTTTATCACGACGACGATGACGACGACGAACGACAACCCTCCTCGCGTTGCTCACCCAACGTTTTACGACATATAACCTACATTTTGCGTCTCGGATGGTATATATATGCATGACTATAATACTCTCGTCGTTTTTAGACGAGAAAGTTTACTCCTCGTATTTATTTTTTCTCTATGTTTACATATTCCTTTTTTTCTATTTTTTTTTTTTTTTTTAATTATATTTTTTATTGTTTTTCCCTTATCCATCCTCCTTAATTTTACTATCATTCAATTGAGTAAATGATAGTTCACTTTTTTGTATAATTACAGTATTTAATAATTAAATAATTAATATGTGATACGTTTTGTAGTATGTAGATGAAAAAAGGAAAGAAAAAAATCAACAAACGTTGATATAAATTTACCAACCCCACCATCCCTGTTTTTATATTGACAAATTTAAAAAAAAAAAAAAAGAACGAAAATAAGATAAATCGATTGGAAAACGAATAGAACTTTTCAGATGGGATATTTATGAAACGAGATAGATCGTAAGATATTTATATTTATTTTTTGTTTTCCATCTTCTTCTTCTTCTTCTTCTTCTTCTACTTATTTT
>NW_015149003.1:712599-723645 GCF_001465965.1 Polistes dominula
TCTGGATTAGGAGTTGGCGCTGGACTCGGCTTAGGAGTAGGCATAGGATCTGGTTCTGGATCACCAAGCGCACCCAGCTCGTCTGCACCAAGCGCACCCAGCTCGTCTGCACCAAGCGCACCAAGTTCATCAGCACCAAGTGCACCAAGCTCATCTGCCCCAAACGCACCAAGCTCTCCCGCACCAAGTGCACCTAGCTCGTCTGCCCCAAGCGCTCCAAGCTCGTCTGCCCCAAGCGCACCAAGTTCTTCCGCACCAAGTGCACCCAGCTCGTCTGCACCAAGTGCCCCTAGCTCTGCACAACCATCCAGCACTAGCAGTCCTTCTTCAAGCGGAAAACCTACGACTTGCAAACCAACTCAGAAACCATCCCCACCACCTACTAAACCAACTTCCAAGCCAACCCAGCCACCTACCAAACATACTCAAAAGCCAACTAAACCACCAACTAGACCAACTCCCAAGCCAACTCATCCACCTACTAAACCAACCCCTAAGCCAACTCATCCATCTACTAAACCAACCCCTAAGCCAACTCATCCATCTACCAAACCAACTCATCCTTCCACTAAACCAAATCATCCCCCCACTAAACCAACTCAACCTCCTACCAAACAGACTCAACCACCAACTAAACCAACTCAACCTCCTACCAAACAGACTCAACCACCAACTAAACCAACTCAACCTCCTACCAGAGCAACTCAACCACCAACTAAACCAACCCGACCACCTACCTATCCCACCGCTACTACCTGTTCTTCCACTTCTGCCCAACCAAGTAAACCATCTGGTGGCGTAGGATCTGGCTCTAATTCACCAAGCAGCTCTGCCGCACCAACTTCTCCAGCAGCAACAACATCAACCCCTTACACCATTGTTATACCTTCTGGTAGAAAATGCGTCTGTTACAACTACTAAATTATTTGAGATTTCTTAGTACATCTCAATGATATTTTAAAATTTTAACAATGTAATCATATCTATCTAAAATATAATTTAATCAGCAGAAAACAAAATCTATCGTAAAATACCTACCTTTCAATAAACATTAACAAAATAGTAATTTATATTAAAAAATTCGCATCTTGAAGAAGATCGCACCTTACCGTTGATAAGAAAAATTTCGAGAAAAAAATCTGATTGATACGATAAAAAAAGTAAAAAAAAAAAAACTAGAATTAAACTTGATAGGAAAGTGCTTTCTCTGTCTCTCTAACTCTTGCAGTCAGTCTAACGTTTAGTAAGAAAAAGAAAAAAATTAAAAAAAAAACAAAGATAAAAGAAGAAGAAGAAGAAGAGAGAAGCAATGATGGAAGGTGGGTTGAAGGTGGGGGGATAGGGGGTTGTTGAGATCTCCGTGGTCTGCTACATCTATTTATAGCGTACACCATGCTAATGCATATGTGCCTATGCTTCAACGTTAAGCCTTCTCTTCTTCTTCTTCTTCTTCTCGTCGAGCATAACGGGCTTTTACGTGTTGCACTGAATATTCCCCATGACGTGAACGCGTGTGCGTATCACTTTTTTTTTCTTTATTTTTTTCTTTATCCTTCTCTTTCTCTCTCACTCTCATCTTTTCCTACACCTTCTTCTTATACTTTTCTATATATATAAATAAATGTGTGTACATCCTTTTCTTTCATTTACCTTTTACGTTTCGAAACGCACGTGCTTGTATCTCACATGCGCATGCGTTAACACCACCACCACCACCACCACCCTCAACACCCTTCTGTTCCACCTCTGCTTCAAGCGTGCAAAATTCGATTGCAGGAATTGACGACGTTTACACGTTTCACGCTTTTCCATCGTCGAATTTCTACTCGAGGATTATATATATAAAAAAAAAAAGAAAAAATACTTGTCCTTGTTTATTAATAAACCATTTTTTTTTTTTTTTTAATATTGAAATTAATCCAACGAGATAGGGAGAACACGAATAGTAACTTTATTTACCCCCTCTTCAACTTCTTACATTACTTACTCTTAAAGTACACTATTACAATTTACAAGCACACTTTGTTTTCACTATAATCGAAGAAGTTTAAATTTAATTAAAATTGTACAATTTAAGATTACGAATATTGATAATGACAAATAATATTTTTTTTATCATAACAAACCATTTGTAGAAAATATGATTGTCATCGTGACGATAGATAGAATTGCTAATTGCATTAAAATAAATTAATAAAAGGAAAAGAAACCCAAAAAATTAAAAGAAATATATATATATATAAAAGAGAAATGGAAAGAGAGAATACAAAAACCGGTTTCTACATAGATTTTCCATGAAATATTTAAATTCATCGATGTCGATGGCTCACGTACTGTAATTTACGTTCAATTCTCGTCTATCTCAGCGACAGATAGATAAGAGAAGAACCTTGCCCACAGAGTGGTGCAGCAACAAGCAACTCTTCTTCTTCCTTGGACTTGGGGCGTGTTATAACTTCGGCAGTTGTTACTTATAAATTACCATCTATGCAGTTATAACTCATAGAACCCGTACGCGACGCCTTTATAACTTATAACTTTACTTTTGTAACTTATAAGCACGTGGTACTTAAGTATTCTAACTTTTACATACATACATATATGTATACATTTATATATATATATATATATATATATATATATATATATATTCATACTTATTAGTATATAATATATANATATCCTATATGCTTATGTTAAAGCTTATCGGTGAAATCTAAATCTAAAAAAGAAAAAAAAGAGATGACTATTTATCAATCAATCAATAAATTTCAATTTTCATTGGACCTTTCTAAAAAAAAAAAAAAAAAAAAAAAAAAAAAACTACTTGATTAAATTAAACTTCAGGATGTATCATCGCGTTATTAGAAAAGAATTCAAATAAAAATGCTAATGCACTTTATCGTTTGACATCGGTATGAACTACCGTTAACCAGTCTTTTCTTGATAGATTTTACTCCTCCTCCTCCTCCACCTCCTGTTCTACCCTTCTCCTTTTTTAACCCTAATCTTTCTTTCTCTCTTAAACTCTGTTTCTGTCTCTGTTTTATTATCTTCAGTATTGTGAAACGATTCTGATGTCGTGCTCCCGATTGAATAGCTGATTTAGTAATCGATCAGAAAGAATTCAAAAACGTTTTGATTAGTTAAAAGATAAAATAAAATTAACAGGATTTATGATATCGGTCTGTATCGGTATGTAGTATATATATATATAAAATTATGTTTGGTTATTATAGTAAATAACTTATAATTGATCCGATATATACAGGATGATATCTGTAACTGGTGGTACAAACGAAAAAAGGGTGATTCTACATAAAAAAAATAAAATGGAAAATATAGAATAAATATTTTTCGTTTGAGGCTTTGTTTTCGAGAAAATCGACTTTGAATTTTCGCAAAGTACGCGTGCACTTGATCATGTCTCGTTATAGCGGACCTACGAACTTTTCGGAAATAGCCTACGAACTTTTCGGAAATAACCTATATATTTATATAGGTGAATTTGCGAAAATTCAAAGTCGATTTTCTCGAAAACAAAGCCTCAAACGAATAATTTTTATTTTATTTTTATTATTTATTTGTTCATGTAAAATCACCCCCTCTCTTTTCGCTTGTACCACCAGTTACAGATCACCCTGTTTATATATAATTGTTGTTATAATAATTAAATTTTAGGAATTTAAATTTAAATGAAGATAGTGAACGCGAATGTGTGATAACACGATTATGATTGTATATTATATTTGATAATTTATACAGGGTGTATTATATATTTCTTAATTTATTTTATTTATATATATTTTACTTTTATTTCATAAATTTCTTAATTTATTTTATATTTATTTTTATTTATATTGGAACACGTAAGCCTTGTGAACTTAGGATCAATCTTATATTATTTATTATAATACTCACATATAAATATATATATATATATATATATATATATATATATATAATATTATAGATGATAAAAATAAAATGTGAAATAGTATAAAATATAAAACCCGACGAAAGGTTGCGTCTTCTACTAGCTGGATTACGGAGAAACTCTAAGATTACTCTGGCAGTGGAGTTTTGCACGGGGCCCCTTGACTACGAACGGTTGTAATTCTCAGCAATTACCTGAAGTACAGTGGCGTAGTCCTTGAAAGTGTAGTTCTCTTACAAATCTTTATTATGAACTAACATCATTTTTAAGAATTCTTCTTTATTTTCTTTTTCATAGATTTTATTAATTCTATTCTATTCATAGATTCTTTTTAATTTCGTATCGATTATATACAAACATAAAATATGTTACATTATCAAAAAAAATTTTTTTTTATTTTATTCAAAAAAAAAATGAAATGAAAAAGAAATGAAACAACATTTCTACAGAAAAAAAAATATTACTCTGAATTAGATGAAAAAATTGCACTATCTAGCATATGAGATACATATGAACAAATTACATATACACACACATGCATGCACATATACTAATGTGAAAAAGTAGTAAGGTGAGAAATCTTGGGAATTATAAAGAGGAGAGAAAAAATAAGAAAAGATAGTAACATAGAATGAGTGAGAGAGAAAGAGAGAAAGAGATAAGTAGAAAAAAAGAAAAAGAGTGGGAGGCGGCGATTGGAAGCTCGGAAAAAGGTAACATAGAAAAAGATAGAGAGAGAGAGAGAGAGAGAGGTGGTTCAGGCGAGATAACTGGCGCCACTGCTAATAATTTCATGCTAGCCGTTGCAAAGGCATGCACGCGTGGCCTCCTAATCGTTCCTCTATCATTTAATCCTTCCATCTCTCTCTTTTTCACTCTCTTACTCTTTCTATCTTTTTTATTTTTTATTTCTTATTTTCTCTCCCTCTCTCACTCACTCTCACTCTTTCACTCTCTTACTCTATTACTTGTAGATCTATACTAGTATACTATACTATATCTGTATATTATATACATATATATAATTTTGAAATAATTTTATTAAAATTATTTCTATTATTTATTGTATTTCTTTCTTATTTTCTCTCCCTCTCTCACTCTCACTATTTCACTCGGTTACTCTATTACTAGTAGATCTATATTAGTATACTATACTATATCTATATATTATATACTATATTATATACATATATATAATTTTATTAAAATTATTTCTATAAACTATTTGGTTGGCGAGAAAATAATTTCAGCTTGCATCAATAGATAGCGTTATGTTTGTTTCGTTATTCTTTTGTTAATGTTAGAAATTTGTAGATATTTAATTTAAAGTTCATTTTTTGTATAAAAAACAATTCAGTTTTGTTTCACATTAGAAAACCGAAATTACTTTCTCGCCATAACCCAATATTTATTATATTAAGTCTACCGGAAAATGTTGTCCGTTTTTAGAATACAATTTTCATAATTTGAATGAGCTTTATTGAATAATATAATTGCCATAATTATTTGTAACTACTTGCCAACGTGATAACAATTTATATGTCCCATTAGAAAAATATCATGTGTGTAGATCACACGTGTTAGAAGTGAAATCTTCAAAAAACTAAGTTTCGAGAGAATGAGACGAATGCAGAATATCAGGTGTAAGATAATTGTAGGGTTTATTTGTTATAATATTATTATTATAATATTGTTACCACATTCAAAAATTATTTTACGTTTTATTGACATATAATACATAACCTATTACACAGTAAGCAAGTTCTCAATTTGAAAAAATGAGACGAGTTGCTTATGGTAACTAAAATATGTATGGTAACTAAACACCTATCTGCGTGCACGAAATGCACGAACGTGTTTCGTCGAATTCTTTGAAACTTCCCTAATATTTTCTTTCTGTAGATATTTACGAAATTGTTCGACGTTAATTTTCGGTTCGAGAGACACTTGAATCACAATTCACAATATCCAATTTCGTATTATCTGAATAGAAAATAAAAAATAATGTTGCAAAAGTGATCTATTGAGATTATGCTTGTCTAGTATGAGTAGAAAGGATTAAGAAAGAAATATATTGATTAGAAGTTATTTAATGACTTACGATGATCGTTTTCACTATTTCTAACAGTGAACGCATTATTACCCACATTAGAGATATTATTCTGCACATTAATAACGCCTTCTTCTGGCGTGCACGAAATGCTCGAACACGTTCTGTTGAACTCTGGAATCTTCCTTTTGTCTGCTTAATTTAACATTTTTTTCTCTAGTTTGCCAATTTTTTATATTGTTAAACAGATATATAAAAAATAAAGTCTTTTTAATTTGAAAAATAAACACTTTTGTCAAATCACTCTCTACTCTAAAGAAGTTTACACTTCAAAAATGTCTTATCCCTAAAGGTAAAAAATTAAATCAGTATTTGTTTGAACGGACAAAATTTTTCGATAGACCTAATGTAATTGTCCCCAATTAATTAGAAAATGGGGGAAGAAAAAAAGAGAAAAAAAAAAAACAAATCAAACGTTTCTTCTCACCAAATTAAAGTTTCAATCGATGTATATATATATATCACTGTAGATGGATAAAAATAACCACATTGATAGGGGAAAGAAACTAGGATGATCTCAATGCGAAATGGCTGGGATCGTTCGTAATTGGAATGCAAATTCTGGATCGATGAACGATCCACAGAGAAAGAGAGGATTCTTCTACAATATAATTGTTCCTCCTATTATTATTTCTTTTAAATAAAAAAATACAAAAAAAAGAACATTTTTAAATAGAAAACAAAAGAAAAACAACAAGAAAAAAACGCGTGTACGTTTACGCGAAACTCCTCCTCGTGTTCGTTCGCAAAGACTATGATCTCTGAGAATACACCTACACACGAGTTTGTATAAAACTAAAGAGAGAAAGAGAGAGAGAGAGAGAGAGAGAGACTGTATCACGAAGAGGAAAAGATTTACTCACACGAATGAAACGAGGGAATCCAGTTTGCCAAGAAATTTTTTTTCACTAACTCATGTTGGTACTCACGTCTCTCTCGGCTAGTGATTCCTGGACAACGTGACGCAATTATGCAACGAACTGGTCCTCTCTCTCTCTTTCTCTCTTTTTCTATTTTTTTTTTTCATTTTTTTTTCTATTTCTTAATCTATCCTTGTCTGTCTTATTGTCGATTCGTTCTCCTTCTATTCTGGTTCGATACTATCGTTGACCTTGAAGCCCTCGAAGACACTCTCCCTCGCGGCCTTGCAGTTTGTGCCAAGACTTCGGGATCAGGGACGATCGTCGTAACGATCGTACAGACCTAATCATACGTTAGAATAAGAAATAGAGAAAGAAAGAGAGAAATAAAAAGAGTACGATGATCAAATTGATCTTCATGTTATTCCCATTTTGTTTTTGTTTTATTTCTATTTTAGTTTCTTCTTCTACTTCTTCGTGTTTTTATTCTTCTTTTTGTTTTTGTTTTTATTTCATCTACGTTGATCGTAATTGATTGATTCTAATTTAATTAACCTGTAAAAAATTATTGGATAACAACATCTGTGAGATGACAAAGGTTATACTTGAAAGTATGTCTGGTTGCCTGTAGACAGGCGCGCATATTTTATCGTTTTTTTTTTTATATTCTTATTTTAATATATCGAAATAAATTTGATAACATTTTCAAATATGATTAGAGATGAAAGAAAACGTTTTTAGGAAATAGATATTTAATTTATATTTATCATTTAAATATTATTATTGAAAGAAATAGTTTAAATGTAATGATCGTTGTAATTTCGTGTCTATAAAAATTAAAATAATTTATGATATGAATAACTACATTCTTGTCTATCTACATCATTCATGCGTGTATATAAATATATTATAATTATAAAAAAAAATATACATATTAATTCCCTACGATACGAACTGAGAATTATTTCTGCGAGAAAATAAATTTGTTAAAAAATATACGAGAAAATAAGGGAATAAATCGTTTGACTATAAAGTTACTTGACGTTGCAATGGAATAATAATAATAATAATAACAATGATAATAAAAAGCTTACAAAAACTTTCATTATTATTATTATTATAAATAAATCCTCTTTTTCTTTCTTTTTTTTTTATTATTTTTATTTCACATGAGTTTCTAACAAACTGGATCGAATATCCTGGAGCAATGCAAATTCAGTAGGAAGATTCTCCGATCTGAGAGAGTTTGCTGCTGCTGGTGAGTTTGGTTTGGTATAGAAGATCTCGATCAGCAGACGGTAGCACGAAGAAGAAGAAGAAGAGGAAAAGAGTTTACCGGTGTGCTGAAGGCAACCAAAAGGATCAAAGAAAAACGATAAGTGGAAAGAGAAAGAGAGAGAGAAAAAAAAGAAAAAAAAAGAAAAGAAAAGAAAAAAAAGAAAAAGAATTAAAAAAAAATAAAAGTAAAGGGAATGTGGGATGTAAGAGGGAAGGTGGGGTAGGTTGGTTGGTTGGTTGGTAGTTAAACTGGTAGTGTTGGTGAATCTCTGCGTAACACCTGCTGCTCGTGTCGTAACTTGTCTGACATCCTCATTGCCGAAAACAGAAGCTGTTAAGGGGCTTTCAGATCGACCGATATACCGGTATCTCATAACGGCTCGCGCCAAGAAAATGGCCTTTTAAATTGCACACACCGACTTTACATCGACGCCTTATTAACGGCTTGCAAACTTGAATACTACGCGAACGTGATTCCATGGTAGTAACTCTCTTCTTTCCTTTTAGTTACATTAAAAAGTAACACGTATTAATCTCGATTATTATATTACTTATAGTTAACAAATATTTCATATACCTCCTATGTTGAATAAAACCACCCACCCACCACTCACCGACCATCTCGTGAAATATCAAATGTTTTATTATTCTAATTCGTTCATTCGAAATTCTTTGATTCAAAGAGTTCTTAGAATTAAAATAAAATAAAATGAAATAAAATGATCTATCTGTGATTTTAAAAAAATGTAACTTACTATGAAAAAAAATGACATTTCTTAAAATGCATTGTCAATGAACAAATTGAACGTTTTATGTAACAAGTTTTACATCTGATTGTTATCCCAATAAAGACGTAATTAAAAATACGCAAGTACAAGTGTATTTAACAATGTACGTTAAAACTTTCGAAATAACCAATTATTAAGTGAGATTAAGATATATGTGAATAGTTGATAACAACAGACATTTTTATGCGAATTATTATACTTATGTATACGGAAGAAAGTATTATTTATGTAATACAAATAATGTTGCTATTTACACATCATTCAGGGTATCATTAATAGCTGACAGAACATCTGTTATTATTTCAATACCACTTGTCAAATTGGATATAACAAATGAGTTATTATACAGAAATTGAGTATAAATATCAAGGTGTAGCATTCTAATTCGAAAGTGGGATAGAAAGAAGCGAAAATGAAGTTTTTCGCATCCTCTTTACTCTTCTTAGTGGCTTCGGCCTCAGCATATTCGGTAAGTTCAGTAATACGAAACAAAATATCTTAGATAATATTCAATTGATCGTTTATAAAAATAGATAACTGTTGATTTCAATGAAATTGTTAAATAACACAGATTCTACCATCTTCGAGTCCAGCCAAAAGTGCAAGATCTGGTCCAGCAATAGGTGCTGGAGTAGGTGCTGGTGCCAGTGTTGGATTCAGTGCTGGAAACAATATAGGAGCAGGACTAGCAATCGGCAATTCAGTAGGATTATCATCACGTGTAGGAATAAGAGCAGGAAAAGATATAGGATCTGGTGCAGGAATAGGAGCATCAGTTGGATATGGAGCTAGTATTGGAGCCAATGCAGGAAACAATATTGGAGAGGGTCTAGGAATAGCTTCTGCAGTAGGAAAAGCAGGAAATGTAGTAGCAACTGCAGGACGTAATATTGGATCAAGTCTAGGAATTGGCGAAAATGCTGGTTCTGAAGCTAATATAGGAGCCACAGCAGGAAAAAATATTGAAGGAAATCTAGGAATAGGTAACAGTATAGGTGAAGATTCTAGTGTAGGAGTAAGCGCAGGAAAAAATATAGGATCCGGTCTAGGAATAGCTAACAACGCAGCACAATGGTCTAATATAGGATTAAGTGCAGGACAAAATATTGGATCTAATGTAGGCATCGGATCCAATGCCGGAAAAGGAGCAACTTTAGGAGCAAGCGCAGGACGAAATGTTGGATCCAATGTAGGCATTGGTCGCGGTGTAGGTAAAGGATCCAATATAGGAGCAAGCGCAGGAAAAGATATTGGAGACAATATGGGAGTAGGTAGCAATGTAGGAGAAAATTCTAATGTTGGAGTAAGTGCAGGACATAATATAGGATCCGGTCTAGGAATCGGTAATGATGTAGGATCAGATTCAAACGTAGCAGCAAGTGCAGGACGTAATGTAGGAAAAGGACTAAATGTAGGTGCCAATGTAGGTGCAGGAGCAAGTTTAGGAGCAAGTGCAGGTAACAACATTGGATCTGGAGCAGGAATAGGAGTAGGTGTAGGCTCAGGAGCAAGTTTAGATGTTAGTGCAGGAGAAGATGTAGGAGATGATGATGAAAGCGTTCCAGTAATAAAACCAAGACCAAGAATACCTGTACCACTACCACGAAACCGTCCAAGCCCAAGTCCTAGACCATCTAGCACTTCTGCAGCACCAAGCGCACCAAGTTCGTCAGCACCAAGTGCACCCAGCTCGCCTGCACCAAGTGCACCAAGCTCGTCTGCCCCAAGCGCACCAAGTTCATCAGCACCAAGCGCACCAAGTTCTCCCGCACCAAGTGCACCAAGCTCTCCCGCACCAAGTTCGTCTGCCCCAAGCGCACCAAGTTCTGCCCAACCATCTAGTGGTGCAGGAGTAGGTTTGGGATTAGGAGTTGGAGCAGGTAAAGGAAGTGACTCTGGATTAGGAGTTGGCGCTGGACTCGGCTTAGGAATAGGCATAGGATCTGGTTCTGGATCACAAAGCGCACCCAGCTCGTCTGCACCAAGTGCACCAAGTTCATCAGCCCCAAGCGCACCAAGTTCTCCTGCACCAATCGCACCCAGCTCGTCTGCACCAAGCGCACCTAGCTCGTC
>NW_015149003.1:757322-812021 GCF_001465965.1 Polistes dominula
TTTATTTATATAAATTAACAAATAATTTATTATAATAATAACTATTATATTAAATATTATTAATATAAATTCCTATTATTTATTAATTTTAAAATTAATAAATAATATGAATTTAATAAAATAAAATAATAAAAATTATAACGAAGCTTTTAAATACATCAAAAAAATATTATTTGTAAAACAAAATAAAACCATCTCAATTTTAAATCTAATTTGTATTTTATCGTCTTGAAAATACTTGTCAGAAATTTTTGATTCAAACGAATGATCCAAAAATCAAATATGAATATTATTATCTCTTCATAAAAGACAAAACTTAATATACTAGATGGGGAAAATCGAATTTGGCACTCAATCGCGATAATATCGACGTGCGAAGTTTATTTACGGATTCCTTCTTGGTTCGTAAAGGCAGTCGCTTCCGTCGTTGAAATAATGACGACCAGCAAAACCCGCTTCTCACAACGGGGATCGATCTATTTCGGGATATTATGGAAAATCGAGGGAAGGTCAAACGAGAAAATTTTAAATTCGACTACGATACCGCGCCATTTTTTTCAGACTCGTGCGCGTTCGGCACCACTGTCGACATCTATTGGCAAAATTTAATTATCGATAATCAATTCGATCGATCGTCGATAATGCAGATTTTATTTTTTTCATTTTTTCGATTCACTAATCTTTATCAAAACGAAAGTTTTTAATATTGCAATAGTAAGTTTTAAAATAAAATAATAAATAATCAATGAAGTTTCTGTATTTCTGTTTTTGTTTTATTTTTATTTTGGAATTGGATAATTTGTATGCAGATTTCTAAGTTAGGTTATTATTGCCATCTATCAGATTAATGTGGTAACTATTATATATCAGAAAAATGGTCAAGTTATTAATGAAGTTACAGATGGATTTTCACTAATATATTTTCTTTTTATTAATTTCGTTACAAAAAGAAAAAAGAAATAAATTATTTCATTAAAATATCTTTCATTTAAAAAATATCTTTGAACTCAGTCGATAAATATCTGATAGAAATATTTGTACATGTATACGATCAATAAATAAATTTAAATTTACAATTACAATCATTCGTTATAGTCTATGATATAAAGCCTTGAAAATTGCTTATAGATTAATTTCAATAAACATCATCTCATAATTACACTCTCTTATATAAGTTTTTTCACAAAGGACAGTGTAATAAAATGCCTTTGGCAAAGAATTCAAAGAATATAAATGAAAAAACAAAGCCACCAGCGTCGTCAGCATATTTCTGAAAACCCTTGAAGGATATTGTCCGGGATTGCATCAAGAGGGTTGTATTAAAGGGCTGCTTATAAAAGTTTTTTCAAACATCTTGTAAAAAAAAAAAAAGAAGAAAAAAAGAAAAAAGAACAAGTATCGATGAAACTTCAGACGCAATCCAATACGCCATCTTTTATATAAACATCTCGGATATCACATAGTTGTTTTTTTTTTGTTTACTTGCCTTCTGTAAACTTTTCATTATTGCAAACAAAAGTGATATCACGTTTAAAGGTGCATAATAATAAATACAGTGATTTCTAAAATTATCAGTGATATCATAGGTGTTCCTCTTCGTTTACGATACATTAAGTAGAATGAACGAAAAAATCGTTCCTATTGAATAATCTCATACAAATATGGCGTCCATTCATTTCAAATATTACGAAGGAATGTTATTTTTGTTGTTGTTATTGTTTTCTCAGTCGATAACGTAAAATCGTTTAAAATTCATTTTTATATTAATGTTTTATAAATTAACATAAATAATATTTTATTTAATTTATTTTTTAATATTCAAGTAATAATTAAAAAGATATAATTAATTTTAGTTGATTTCATACGTTCGATCAATCATTAATTCAACATTACATCAATGAATTGTTTCAAATATGAAAATTTATTTGTAAAATGTCAATTAAATTTTGTAAATCATTAATTAAATATAAAATAAATAAAGACTTACCGATTGCGACGGTAATGGAGAGGTCCTAGTTTCGTACGATCTGTATGCATTCGTGTTATGCGTTCTTGCACCATTTAACGAGCCGTAACCGGGTGTAGCGTTGTTGCTGACGTGATTTCCTTCGGACGATACAGTGTTTTGTAAATCCGCCAATAGGGCATCTAAAAAATATCAAAAAAAAAAAAAAAACCCAAAATTAAACATATATTAAATTGTTTGAAACATTTTTCAAACATAACCAAAAATTTCGTAACATTTAAATGATAGTATACGATTGGACAAATCTAAAAAAAACACTTTGGTAATACTTTCGTAATATTTATCAGAATGTGTTAATCCAATTGGATTTGGTGATGATGTCACACATATATATATATACAATTTAGACAATATTTTTAAATGGACAGAACAAAAAAATATATACCCGGCTCGATAGCTTAATCCTTTCCGGCGCCATATTTGTTTTGTTCTATCGTTATTCGTAATCTCGTTCAAATCAAATATAATTACGCATATAATAATATACAAGGTGTCCTAAGAATCGTTTTTAATAGAGAAAAAAAATTAACAAATCAATATTAAATTAATAAAATGATATTCTCATGTTTTGTTCATTATTTTGTAATTCGTTTGATCCTTTTCTTCGACGCCATATTTGTTTTACCCTATCGCCACTCATATTTTATACAAATCAAATATATATATAAAATAAAAAACGTATTCCAAAAGTTACTTTTTACTAAAAAAAAAAATTATTAATATTTGTTTAATAATAAAATTACAATATTTTATCATTTTTAGATATAAATCTTTAATTATTATGTATGGGACTACCATAGTGTCATTTTCAATGCCTGGTAAAACAATTATTGAAACACCCAGTGTATAAATGAAGAAATATAGAAATAATTACCAAGATTAAATAGATTGTTATCAGCTTTGTTGCCTTGATAAGCCTCGTAAATGTTATTATTCTCTGTGTAAGATTGAAACGCAATAATATCTTGTTTCTCCATGACAAATAATGAAAAGTCCGACGTCAAAACAAAAGGAAAAATTTAATGTAAACTTAAAACTCTTCGTCACTTTAAAAAAAGATCTTTTTCGACTGACGTGACTTATCAATGTTGAGAAATATTTTCACATCCTAAGTATTACTTCGTCACCACTGTTCAAAGAAAACGTGCGTGTATATAAGAGATACGTGTAATATAATAAAGAAAAAAAAAAAAACAAGCCACGAACAACCTCAAAAATCCGTCAACTTTATCGAGAGGCAAACGAGAATTGAGAAACGAGTTGAGGAAAAAAATTATTAGTTAGTCTCGATGATGTCATCTAATTGCAAAAGGTCAATGACCTTCCTCTTCTATTGTACGAGACATCATCGAAGATATTCTTGAGAAAAAAAATAGATTCATTAGATGAATACAACAATATTATCCACGTAAACTGTTGAATTGTTCTTTTGCAAAAGATTATTTGCAATTAACCACAATAATCGTTGTTATAATTATTCATTAAAAATCTTGAGATTAAAATAATTAACCTCGAGAAAATATATAATAATTATTCGTAAAGAAAATAAATTTTCAAATTATTACGATTAAAATATGGATAAAAATATATTTTCACAAAAACCTAACCTCAATCAAATTGTTACATATAATAAAATAATAATAAATCCTTTTCTATCTCACCAACTCGCACGTTTGCTTGTGTCAGTTTTATTGGGGGATGGAGGATGGAGGTGTAGAAAAACAAATAAAATTCTATCGAACGAGATGTCAAAAATTTACAAAAATGTCTTTTACAAAATTTTTTAAATGCCGTGTTATCTATCACGTGTGTCACAAAAGTATGTCAAACAGTGTGACAAAAAATTAATGTCACGTGTAAAACGTTCGATTGACGAAACGATACTGATTGTCAATAAGATTCTTGGTAAAGGCTGAAGCCACGAGAAAGAGAGAGAGCCAATCACCATGGTTGCCTGGAGGAAAAGAGTTGGAGAGGGGGAAGGTGAGACGAATATGGTGGGAGAGAATTCTCAATGCTAGAGGTAGAAGAAACACGATGATGTTGCTCTCGTGTTAGAGAGAACAATTTCCTAGACTCTTCTTCTTCTTTATTCATCTTTCTGTCTGCTTGACTTGTGACTCTCTCTCTCTTTCTCTTTCTCTCTTTTCAAACACACACAATATGCAACTTGATGTATCAGTTAACTTCTGATACGAAGAAAGACAGAACACAAGCCGATAATTTACTGGTAGTTCTTCTAAGGAAAATATTCTTCGATAATTTTTTTCTATTTATTTTTTGTTTGTTTATTATTATAATTCTATCTTTTAAATTGTTCAAGAATTCTTATTAATTTTTGTCATATAAAATATTCCGTATATAATATGACCATGTTTATGGTAATAAAATGAACATCGGAATAATGTCGTAAAAACTTAAAAGAAAAATATGTATATATAAGTTGTTTCATTATCATATAAAATGCACATATATATGTGTATAATAACAATTTGAAATTATAGCAATTGGTTATTGTATAAAATACTTTTATGGTACAATAATTTGTGATTATGTTGATTGTTATTAATATAAAATGCTCGGGTATACAATAATTTGAGGTTATCATTACAAAATGAACGCCGCCAGTAGTGTAAAATTAAACATGAAACTCTTGCTGCTATTATTTTTCAATCGTAATTTTTCTTTTTTTTTTTTTTCTTTTTTCATTTCCCCCTAGTCGAATTTAAATTTCTTCTTTTATACAAACAAATAAAGAATGATATTTTAAAGAAACGGTTTTTTTTTTTTTAGTGGAATTAGTGTTGTAAAGTATACGGAAATGGTAAACCGCGGATGTATGTAAGTATGTGTGAATGAGAAACCCAAATATTGGCCAGAAGCCCGTTAAAACTTCATGAGTCCTATTTTATACATCTGATTCATACTGTCTAACAAATCAGGGCGTCGAGAAAGAAAAAATAACGAAATAGAATTAAAAAAAAAAAGAAAACACTCGTAAACGAAAGGACACGCGGCATCACAAATGAACAGTTCGTTAAAAAATTAAATTACAGATAAACATAAACAAAAAAAAAATGATAAATATAAACATGTACAAATAAAAAATTTATTACTGGTCATAAAAAAAATGTGAACAAATGAGGAAAAAAAGAAACCACACCGACGCATATTTTGTATTAGATAAAACATTGATTCACACATTCAGGAAATAAAATAATAATAATAATAATGATAATAATAATAATAAACAAAGAGAAAATTATTTTATTTTCTTTTTTATTTTGAAATCACGTATTTTCTCGTGATAAGGATAATACTTACTAACGTATTGTTCCCATCGTGCATGTCGCTGGATAGTCGCCAAACGAACAGGCGACATGGGTCTCATAATGTCCGTCATATTTAACACGTTTTTATCCTTGGGATTATATCTCTTTCTTTCTCTCTAATTCTCTTTTTTATTTTTTGTTTGTCTTTTTTTCATTAATATACATGAACATAAGCACGTAACGAATTGAATACTGTCTCTGTAAATTTTGAAGAAATACGTCTGGTTGTATGAATTTTAACAGATAAAACGTCGATCTACATTTATTAGACGTAGAACTCTGGATGAAAATGGTGCCACGTGATTGGCTAGTAAAACTATTATAAGACAAAAATAAATCTTGAATTAGAACGGGGTTAGAATGAGAAAAAGAAAGAGAGAGAGAGAGAGAGAGAGAGAGAGAGAGATGACGTTCGTAACGATATTAAATTTGACTTAGGGTAAAATAATGTTCTGTACAAATTTAAAAATTGAGAGAACAGAGAAAAAAAAACAACAAAAATGATTTCGTCTAAGAATTCTGTGAACGATTTAAATTCAAATGTAAAAATATGAATTACACGAGACACACACACATGTGTATGCCAGACAAAAATTTAACTTCTACTTTATCTTTCTTTTTCTTTTCTTTACTTTATGTTTTTGTTTTTATTTTTATTTTTATTTTTTTTTTGATCCGATACGAATCTTAAGATCTATTTGTGGTCCATCATAAATCTTTTCTTGACTTTAACAAATGTTTCGTAGTAAGTAAGTAAGTAAGTGAACACACGTGATGTAAAATTTGCATCCAACGAATCTACTTTACCGACACGTATTGCATGGGATAAATAAGTTTTGTTTTTTTTTTTCGTTTTTTTATTTTTTTGAGAGGAAAAAGTTATTAGGATATTTTACATTGTTTTTTTTTCTTGCAAGACCATGCTTATTCTGATCAGTATTTTTATATGAGAGAAAGTAAAAAGAAAGAAAAGAGAAAGACAAACAAATGAGGGATGTATATAAAATAGAACATAAAAGTTCAACTTTTTGTGCTGAGTTCTATTTTTCTTTTTGATAAGTTGCCAAAATAGAAAACTTTAAATTTACAGTACGTTGAAAATGCGCGTGTGTACGCAGAAATTAAATTAATGTAATGTTCAATTTTTACATCATGAGAGACAAAAAATAAACGAACAAGTTTTCCATCAGTTAAAATTATGCATCGTTGAAATATCAATTTCCTAAAAAAAAGAGAAAATATAATAGAAGAATATAAAAAATAAAATAAAATTAAATCAAATTAAATATATGTTTGACGAAATAAAATAATAAATTTCCAAATGAAACAAAATGGTTTTACAAATTGCGGAAGAGAAAACAAACAAAATCAAAAAAAGGAAGAAGAAGAAGAAGAAAAAAAACAAATTCCACGAGTTCTCGGTACGATGATGATCAAGGTCAAACCTACCGATGATGGATTGACGATGTCACGTGACCAAAGAAAAAGAAAGAAAAAGAGATAGAAATAGAAATAGAAATAGAAAAGGTTTAAAAAGAAACACAACACTCACGGAAGATCAAAACTAATCAAAACAAAAGAAAAATGTTTATCAAAGAAAAAAAAAGGTCCGATCGTCTGGCAAGATCAGACAGAACTGACTTCTAGACACACGTGTTGATCACTAAAAGCTGCACCTACAAAATATCATCATCGGTTGGTTACGTGATAATCGGTTTTACAATCTATCTCACTCTCCTCCTTGTCCTCTAAATTCTAACCTCAAATTGAATATGCATATATATATATATTATATATATATATATATATATATATATATATATATATATATATATATATATACCATATATACATATATTAGTTGATTGCTATATACCCAGTAGTTTCCAATTTTGTTTTTGGCCATGTCCCATCTAATGTTTCTAAAACCCTGATGTGTGCCCTTCCCCTACCCCCAACTCTCTCCGTGTGACAAATAACCATAATTTTAAATATATTGTTATTACTAATTATTAATAATTGGTATTTTTTTTCTATCAATTACAAACAATTTCCTTTTTAAGATAAATATATTAGAAATATAAATATTAACACATTTGCGACCGGCACATTTTTTCCTTTTTTAATACTGAGTACCGGCAAAAATAATGGATTATTTAAATTTATATTTAAATAATAAAATATAATAATATATAATAAAATATAATTATTAATAAATATTATATTGAAATAATTAAATATAAATTTAATATATAAAATTTATATAAATATATAAATATAAATTTAGTTTTATTAAATTTTTAAAATTTTAAATGACGCGTGAATCACGTCAGCGATCGCGAATGTGTTAATTGATCATCCACCAATCAAAAATTGTAATATATAAAATCTCATAAATTCATCCAATAACATTCTGTAACATTAATTGCACTAGGAAGCAACCTACGGGTTTTAAAGTAAACTATTAAACGTGGGAAGTTGTATTGACTTATGCTCGAACTAGATATGGTTGTGAATTCTAAATCTGATCCAAGGAGGAAGTTGAATATCGATCCTGATTTTTACCTTGAATCGAAAAGAAAAAAAAAATAGAATAAGAATGTTAATAATTTGTGAATAATTTTTAACAAAAAGACCTTGAATAAATATACGCACAGTGTAAATTTGCAAAATAAAAATACATGACTAGTGTAAGCGCGTAACTGTGCGTTTTACGGTTTTCCTCAGGGTCAAGTTAGAAATTTACTGCTACTATGTCTGTTTGTCTAACTCTTTATAAGAAAAAGAAATTGAAAAAAAAAAAAAGAATACATAGACCTGTTGTTTATTTTATTTATTTTTTTTACGTTATCGAATATCAATCAAATAAATTTTTGATCGAACAAAAAAACAAACAGTCGTTAAGTCGGCCATTTTGGAACCCCGTTGGGTATCGTCAACGATAAAATTTCAATTTGTTTTTTTAATGAGAATATAATTAATCATTATAATGCAAAGTATACTATATTTAAATGACTAATGAATTATTCGAATGTTCGTATCTAATTTTAAACCTCACCTTCTGTCGTCATGTTGAATGAATTCATTTCGCGTTATCAACGTATCAACGTAGACGATGACGATGAACATTTGTAAACTTTATAAGGAGAAGAAACGTTGTGTTACGTTGATCATCCGGATGCTGACCAATCCATTTCCAAGGAAAGAATTTCTCCTTATGTGGTTTCACACTCGTGTGCGTAAAAAAAAGTAACCTATGACGTCACAATCAAATTCTTCCTTGTGTAAACGATTGATCGAAAACGAGATATCAAATTTTGTGACATTTTACAAATAACACTTAGTTCCACTTGTTGGGTTTTCAATACTCTTTAAATTTTTAAACAGTTTGATTTGTCGATCATTTAAAAGCCGGCCTTTTGTAACTTGTTAAGAAGCAAACTGTCTTACGATTATAGTTTCAGTTCATACAAAGAGTCTTGGTACACCTTTCACCACGCCTAACGTTCTGCTATAATTTGATTGTTTCTTCTATTCAAAAAATCTATTTGCAAACTTACTAACTACAATTCAAATGAAATATATCGAATTTATACATATATTCATTTATTTACAATTTATTTCACAGTTTTGTTTGTGATAATTAGACTTAAATTAATTTTACATTTCTGATAAAAAAAAAAATAAAACAAAAATGATTTCATTCACATGTTCATCGTCGAATTTATTTAATTTTCGAATAATTCCTTTTGTATAATATCTCAATGTTATTTTATATAAAATTATTTTTAATAACATAATAAAAATTGTAATATAAATTATCAATCATCGATAAGGTAGAAATCTAGAAATAATATTGTATAGAAATTTTCATTATCGACAATCGATACAATCAATTATATTCATTTTATCAATCTTGAATTACCAAAAAAAAAAAGAAAAAAAACATGAAAACAAAACAAAAAAGAAAAACAATGTGTTACGCAAATTTATATCTTCGATTCGATCGTACTATTTACGGATTTGAAAGAAAATAGAATGAAGAAATAAGATAGTCGATTTATTTTCGAAAGTGGTACACACGATTGATGAAACTACTGTAGACGGTATTTACAGTCATACCAAAAAAGGGGGTGGTACTGGATAATGAGTTCGATAAGTATACCGGCATGTTTAGTGTCAAGGTAATACTCTCAGTGGGTGAAGGGTACTTGAAAGAAGAAATAATGTGAGACTGCACAAGAGTACTTTCAACCATTTTTTGTTTCATTTTCTTCTAAGAAGAAATTAATCAAGTTTTATTTACACAATTATTCCTATTAAATAATTCGATATACAATTACAAAAAGAAACTTATTTCAAAGTACTTTACAAAGTTCAATGTTTCACAAATGATCTCATTATTTACGTATCACTCAATCTCATTAATACTTTAAAGCTTAAAAGAGAAATGTTATCGCTCGTTTAAAAGGAAAAATAAAAAGAAAAAAGCTTGTTTCCTGCTAGTATTACAGCGTAGGTGTTTAAAAGCCCATCGATAAAACAATTGGCGTAAATTGATGGTAAAGGATTACGCAAGCGATAACGATCGTTTAACCATGATCTAACATGACGTTGTAGTCATGTATTATTTGACTGGTGCAATGTACTTTTGTGAATATTTTATGAATTTAAAAAAAAAAAAAAAAAAAAACAGAGCACAGAAAGAGAGAAAAGAGAGGAAAAAAAAATAAATTAATTCTGTAAGCTATTTATACAAATGATTTCAATAGACTATCACATTAAAACAAGCATGAATATTGTCACTCGCATACCGGTATCAAACGCTTTTTATGTAAGGAGGCCGTGCGGGTAGTATTTGTTACATGTAAAATACGCCGCGAGCGTAAACTCCGTAAGGATTATGCAACATGTAATAGAATTTCGCACCGTCCTCGGTGTAATTACGAATACAAAACAAAAATAGAAAACTTTCTACGGGTGGTAACGAGAAACTTGAGAAGCTCAAACATTTTTATTATTTATCTATTTTTAATCATTTTTCTAATAAATAAAAGACAATCACCATTGACAACAATGAAACGAAAAACACTTACATCCAGGAGGTGCACCTTTCTTCATGGTGATCCTAAATGGTTGATAAGTGGCGCCTGGTTGCACTTTTCCGTACATCGTTCGATCCATAGCCATTTTTTTTTTTTTAATGTTTTTTTTCTTCTTCTTCTTCTTCTTATTTTATTTTTTATTTTACACCCACAAAATATATTTTACGAATGATTGATTATTATATTCTAATAAATAAATAAAACACAAATCGTTGTTTGTACACACAATAAATTCGGATGCGCGCACGGTCAACAGACACGCGTGGAATAAACGAGACACGCGCTACTAGGTCACGTGGTACTACCTAGATAGTCACCGATTGGCTGACAAATTAGAGGGATGGAAGGGACCAATCTTCGACCACGCGCCACTGCGACCACTTGTTGCGAGATGACATCGAAACTAACGCGTATTTTTTTTCTTTTTCTTTTCTTTTATAACATTTATTATAAAACCATTACCTTTTGTTTTGTATCAATAATAATTAAATGATGGTGAGTTCATTGATTTCTTGAATAAATATATGTGATTATATTTAAAATCAAAAAAATTACATGTAAATGAACTTTGAAATTTAAAAATCAATAGATTTAATATGATATCCTAGATATTCTAGAAAGATTATTAAAAATGGCGATACGCGAAAGTAATAGCAAGTTTATCGCGGATCAATAGTTCGTTGAGATAACTCGATCATCCCACGTATACTATACTCTTATATCTTTTAATACAACTATATGTAATCTCTCGAAATATACGCGATTATCTTGTTCCCTCTCACGCCCATTTCATTCGACGCAAATGTCTCATAAACTTACTTGCACTGTTAATGAAACTTTCAAATATCAATCAAATTAAAGAACTCACAAAACACTAATTAATTAATTACATGTTAAAAAAAAAAAAAACGAAGAAGATTATCGAAGAATGATGAAGAATTTGGAATACGAAAAGTAAGTTTAATAATAATCGCCATTTTGAAAAATATTTGTTTAACTATTTCCTATGAAAAATCATTGATATATAAGATTAGAATAAACGATAAATGTTTAATCTAAAGATAACAAATATTTCGATTTTTATTTTTTAAATTGAAAATAAAATAAACTTTGTAAGAAATTTTACTGAACTCAAACTAATGAAAATATTTTGTTTTGAATTACCAAATGAACAAGCAAAATAGAGATTTTTTGAAAAAGAAGTTACACACACACGCAATACACTGAAGGATTTAACACAGAACGTGAAAAGTGTATATCTTAAAATGTCCCGAGTAATCCCGAGGAGGAATCCAGGAAGTATACGTAAGAGAACTGGCACTCGGTCGACGAATGTTGGTGGATGAAGAAGAGAGAGAATTGGTAGAGGAACATTAAGAGTGGTCAAGAAGGGGTAAAGAGAGGTCAAGAAAAGGGAAATTCGAACTAAAGTTAAGTATATTTCAGGAGCTCGCCCCTATATATCTTCCTATATGCACATATCTACTATATATATTGGGTTGGGGAAAAAGTTTTTTCGTATTTTCCCCAGTAAATAGATCTGCAAATGTTAATCAAATCTGACAATACTCACGTGTGTTTAAAAGTTGAAATATCACGTGGCATTTGTTTATCTGATTAAAAATTGAAATGATAGAAAAAAATTGAGCAAAATTGGCATTTTAAATAGTCGTGATTATTGGTAAGGAAACAAACATTGATTACACACACACACACACACGCGAAACTGTTTTAAATTATTTAAAAAAAATTGGGTATATAATATAAGAAAAAAAATACTAGGTTCACATTTGCATTCAAATACGAAGAAACTTTTTCCCTAACCCAATATATATATATATATATTATATATATATATATATATATATATATATACGTACAAAGGGACCTTTCTACCTATCAACAGCGACGTTGAAACACGAGGAAGCTCGGGGACGACGAGAAACTCACTAAAAATACGTACGATCGTTGGCACTTGACTACAGTGTTCAACAAAACACCTACTACTTTATTGTTTTATACTGAAGACACGAAAACAAGTGGGGGATACTTTTGTTAGAATCATTCTAATTAAAAGAAAAAATAGCAGAAAAGAAAGAATATAAAAAAATGAAGGTAAGGAAAAGATTATACAGTTTTAGTTTTGCTTGTGTTTTTTATCATAATTAATTTTTTTTTTGTTAATTTATTGTCTTAAATTTAAGTGATATATATATTGTTTTTTAAACGTTATACTTCGTTCTTAATAAGAAAAAGAAAAAAAGGTATATATATATATGTTGAAGTATGTCTGTAAAGTTTTTAACAAATATGTAAACAGTGACATCTCGTGAGATCAATTTGAAAGAAACATGGCGGTCATATTTTGAAAGTAACAAAATTATATGTACATATGTATATATATATATATGATATGTACATATGTATGAGTAATATGCATGTGTATATATATATATGTATGTGTATATATACATACATATACATAAAAAATATTTTTACAGTTTGACATGATATAAGCATCAATTGTATTAACACAAAGAAAGTTTTCATACGATGTCCTTGAATATTTGAATGTAACTGATAAGTAAAAATAATAATTATTGTTAAAATAATTATAAATACGCTCACTTACATGTTTTTAATACGTAATTATCCCTTATTAGGGTCTTGTAATAATAATAAATACATTTACAAGTAAATAAAATTAAAAAATTAAACAATAATTATTATATAAATAAAAAATGAATATAGATATTCAATAAAAAATATGTTATACATTATTTGTAATAAAATTATAATAACAATTAAATTAATTTTATATTAAGTAATAATATTCATTATATATATTATATATAGTATAATTATAGTAAATTTATAATCTATCCGTCAAAGCTCCATTGAAACGTCAATACTGTCAATTTTCATTTTTATATGAATAATTAGATGCACGATGACACGTTGTAGCGTCCATTTTTCGTATAAATATTTAAAACAAAAAAAAATTAATTTATAAATTAAATTAGATGTAAATCTAGAATATACCATATAAACAAAAAAAAATAATGAATAAATTAAACGAATGAAAATAAGAATAAAAATACGAATTAGAAAAAAAAAAAAATAAATAAAATTAATCAAAAAATAATCAACTTGACAGACTCGAGGCGTCGAGTGAAAATTTGAGGTTAGATTTAATCGGCCGTATGTTATAGAGTTTAATAATTACTCACCCAAATCATCCATGGTACGGTGATTCAAATTATTCGACTATCCAGCACACAAAATATCCTTAAATACACTCACTGAAATTGTTAGATCGTCCAAAATACTGCAATTTACGGCACAACGCGCGACCGTATTATCCGACTGTGCGCATTCAAACTTCAAACATGGACGACTGAAGTCCTTGCAATCCAGATTTTCCCTCGACACTGACCTTATTACCTAGACGTACATATTTCTGATAAAAACATATACATATATATATATATATTATTATTATTATTTTCTTATTTTTATTTTTTGTATAAACATTAAGCAAATTAAGTTCGAAGGATACTACGTAATTTGTTTATATTTTATCCAAAATATATGAATATATATATATATGTATATTTTATATATATATAATCTATAGGAATGCGCTCATATATGTAAACAAACATATATATATAATTTAATAAAATTTGTGCATTTATATTTTAATATAACGTAGGATCAAACGAATAAGATAAGAATGGTTTGTAGATTCATTTATTAATAAAAAATATTCTTTTTCTTTTTCTCTTTCTCTTTCTCTTTCTCTCTCTCTCTCTTTATAGATTTTCTTTTCTTTCTTTTTTTTTTAGTAATTTTATATTAATATACTATCTTACTTTTAAATATTATTATTTCTACCAAGAGGAAAAGTTTCCAAACGAATTTGCTACGACCTTTTTCTTTTTAACTGGTGGTTCCGTCGTTAAAGTTTCATCTTTGTTTGCTCTGTAAACAAAATTGATGAATTTATTTATTTATTTAACGCAGTCTATAATAATATATATATATAAATGTTTGATGAAAAATGTCTCGCTCACTTCTCGTCCTTGTTTATCTTCAAATATTTGCCTACGCCAGTACGATAAATTTTGAGAACATCATTTCCTTCCTTTTTATCTGCATTTTTACTTTTATTCGCTTCCTGTGCTAACTTTTCTGCTTCCGCAGCTCTTTCAGCAAGTAATTGTTCCTCAGCTTCTTGAAAGGGATCTACAAAGACTAATACTCCTTGTATTACGATATCTTCGATAGGTCTGTCTTTGTTATCTACTTCTATTTTTTCTATCGTGTTTAACGTTTCTAAGCCTCCGACGATTTTTCCAAAAACTGTATGCTTTCGATCGAGATGTCTACACGATCGAAAGGTGATGAAACTGTAAAATGATATCGTTTGATTAAACACATACGTTTAGTTTACTATTTAATAAAATATTAGATATATATTTTTTTTGAGATACTTGCAATTGAGATCCATTAGTATTTGGTCCTGAATTTGCCATCGAAAGAATACCTCTTCCTTGATGAATTAAATTTGGTTTAAATTCATCTTCAAAATATTTACCCCAAATAGATGTTCCACCGTTACCGGTGTTCGTTGGATCTCCTCCTTGAATCTAAAAAATGTTAATATCTATAAGTATACTTGGTATAATATTAATAAATAATATAATATTTATAATTTCAATATTTTACCATAAAGTTTCGTATAGATCTGTGAAATTTAGTACCATTGTAATAATTATTTTGACAATGTTTTATAAAATTTTCACAGGTTTTCGGTACGATGTCACAATGAAGTTCTAAATTCAAGGCACCAAAGTTTGTGAGTAATCTAACGTATCCTATAAATAAACATAAATTTTGCAATTAATTATTTGGTATTTTTATAAAATACAGAAATATATAAGTATATGATAATTAACCTTTCTTTTTCACCCGTTCGTAACGAACCAAATCTTCAGCAATTACCGCAGCTTGATGATTCGTTTCTCTTGGCATTACAGTAGATGTAAAACCCGCAGCTACTGCACCAGTCGAATAATGAGCCTGCAAACGTTTATTAAAAAATTAATTAAACATTAATAATTAAATATTAAAATATTAATATACTAACGGCATTAAATTTGTCAGCTTGTGGTTTACTAATTTCTTCTTTTGCTTCTGGTTCTTTATAATTTTTCTTTAATTCTGCCAATATTTCTTTAGTCTCCATAGACACTGTTTTAAGTTTTGCGGTTGGATCGGACCTTTCCTTTTTGGCATCTAAATAAAACATTCAAAAACAAAGATAAATAAACATACAATAAAATAGAATATGTAAAAAATTATTTTTTTCTGATAAAACCATAGAATTACCTTCGTCTTCAACTCTTATATTATTTTTGATATGATGAAATGTCGATAAATTAAACTTTGACACATTATTTGGATCTTGAATAGTAATTATATCCTTCCTCGTAAAAGGCTCATCGTTTATCAAATCCTTCCAGTTACGTGTTTTAATGTTTAATTGTTCTACTGCCTAAAAATATACCTTTATTAATACAATTTCTATTCATAAGTATAATAATTTTAGTTAAATTGATAAGCCTTTTATTTACCTCACACGACATTACATTCCCTGTAGTTTTAATAGCAACGATATGCGAATGTTTTGTAAACGGTTTGAAAAGAATAGGACAATGATATTGTCCTTGTGCATTTTTGTGAAAGTTTAATTTTATTAACGTTTTAGGATCTAAAGGTTTTCCTGTCACAGGATTATGTTTAAATCTTTTAACGTATTCCAAAAGTGGTTCCAATTCAAAGACGTGCCCCTGTGCATCACAATAAGGATGTTCGAATGGTGTTAAACTTAAACAACAATGATCGTAAGGTAAACGTCTGAAAGTAGTATCTTCGGTATCTTCTAAAGGACCTGATTTTTTTCCACCGTATAATGTTGTCCATTCGGTGTACGTTAAGTACCTATAATATATATTTAAATATAAATTTTGTTTCTATGTCTTAACCTATACAAACCAAAATGTAGAAACAATATTAACATTTTATCTTTCTGATGCTGTCGTTTCCCCATTTTAATAAATATTAATAATATCTACTGTGGAATGTTAACAGATCCGTTGACACACTTGATTCGATAATAATTCTTATCTAATTATAAATTTATGCAACTTAATTTACAAAATATACATCAACACACGAATGCCAAGAATGTACGATATTTATATAACATAAAAGATATCAAAAATATAACACTAAAATGATTAAACTTGTTTCGTTATATTGTAACCACACAATACAATTTCTGTAAATAACCACAAATAAGACGTAATTCAAACATAAACAACAATGAATAATTTTTTGATTATAAACTTCAAAACTTTTTTATCGACATGTCACTATACAGGAAGTAAACAGCAGCGCCATTATCAATAGAAATTGGAATTAATAATTATTATATTCATCACAATTATATAATTGAAATGTTATTTACGATCTCGATGTTTTACATAGAATAAAAAAAAAACATTTGATTAATCATAAAAATAATATAAACTAAAAATAGTATGTTGATATTTTTGACTAGTTAAAAACAACGTCAATGATGGACTAGAATTTCCGACTGACCAATCAAAACATAGTAATGAATTAAACCATAATAACGAATTTAAAATAAACACTAAATTAATATCAATAAAAATCGCGAAAGTAATTATGAATCAATATAAATAACAAAAATGTAAAGAAAAGAAATAAATAAACAAATTTGAATGATTGAAATTCTCGTTCGATTTCAATAGAGAATAATTTCGACCAATCGCGATTGAGTTTGAGAGAAATAGAATGAAGACGCGTAAATAATTAACGAAAAAGAAATGGAATTATAAAAAGAGATATTTAATTTTTGAAGATCTAATATATGATATAAAAGGTATTTAAAAAATGAATGATAAAAAAAGATAAGAAAAAAATAACAAAATATTAGAAAATATATGATAGAAGGGGAAAGAATGAAAAGTGTATCGGCGTTGGGTGCGCCGCCAAGCGGTAAGAATTATAAGTTTATCAGCGTAACTGATAAACTGTTTGCTGGTGATAGTGATTTGAAGGTGGCGGTATATTATGTATTTTGGAGTAGGAGGAAAAGTGTGGTAGTGGTAGCGGCGGCGGCGGTGACGGGGCCGGGCAGAATCAACATCCGGCGAGGACGATCAGAGAGATGCGCACGTTTGTTCGGCGCTCGTCGTGGAACGAAGGAAGCCGTCATCGCGATTTTGGGACATGAAAGGGAGATAAATGATCGTGAGAGGAGAACGTGAGTGAAACGTCGGTAGTTTCGGGAGTGTCAAGAAGTAGAAGAAGATCAACAACATCAACAACAACAACAGGAGCAAGAGAAGACGACAATAGAAAGAGAAAGAGAAAATTAAATAAGGAAGGAAGGAAAGAAAGAAAGGAAAGAAAGAAAGGAAAGAAAAAGTGACGACGTTTCGAATCTCTACTTTATGTTAACGCTCGTGTCAGTTTACCCATCTTTTTCTCCCTATGTGGAATAGTGTAATACATAAACGTCGGCGTGCATCCCTACCCTTCTTTATCTTGACTTTACTTGCGTGATCCCAGGGATCGGTCATTTAACATCGATCACGTCAGACATTGGTACGAAAACGGAATCCTAAATTATTATGCATTGATTGTATATATATTTGACATTATTAATCTCTAGATTTTCGTGAATTATTGTCGGTTAAAAAAAAGAAACAAAATATCAGAAAGAAAAGTGTTATAATAATAACAAACGAGAGAAAACAATATATGAAGGAACAATCCACAAAAGCTTAAAAAGAAATCTCTTCGATAGTATCGATAGTATCGATAGTAATCGTGTTTATAACCTTAGTTTGTATTTTTGTTTTTTAAATTTGTTAAAGGGAAGAAAAAAAAAGAAAAGAAAGAAAAAAGAGAGAGAAAGAGAGAAAGAAAGAAAGAGAGAGAGCTTGCGCGCGTGGTGCTTGCGCGGCCTCCATTATCTATCTATCTCTCTTTCTCTCCCTATCACCTCGGTCCCTCTTTCTCTCTCTCCCACTTACTCTAAAGCGAGAAGAGAGAACCGGCGAAGCCGCGAATCATCGCAAAGTCCGCGCGACTCTTCTCCTACGCGGATCGCCGCCAAGTCGTCGTTCTCGTCCCTTTCCCTCGTTCCTTTTCCTCGGCCCGCGCCTCCCCTCCCCACCAATCCCGGCGAAAGATAGTTCCTCGCGCGACGACGACGGCAAACACGGCGTGGACGGACGCATCATACACACGAGGTACGAGACCCTACTACACCGCTTTGTCCCTCGCGCTTGCTTTCCTTTACCTAACACCACCTTTTATACTTTTATATATCAATACGATATTTAACACACACCTTTCGTTACGATCTATCATTTTTATTTGTCTTTTTTCTTTATTTCTTTATTTCATTCTTTTTCGTTACTTTCCTTTTCTTTTCTTTTCATTTCTTTTCTTTTCTTTTCTTTTCTTTCCTATTTCTCTTCCTCCTCCTCCACTTTCAATTCTCTCTCTCTCTCTTTCTCTGTCTGACTCCGTCTCTTTCGCACTCACTCATTCACTCACTCACTCACTCACTCACTCACTCGTTCCTTCCTCTCTCCTTCCCTTCCTCGGGCGGTACGTCCTCCTAGGGATCGTGTTCTCGAGGATGCTCGAGGCGGTTATCCCGTCGCGGTTAAAACGAACATCCAAACGATCAAACGAATCCAGATATTTCAAATGGATATGAAAGATATCTAGGAAAAATGTCTACTATTATGGCTTATTCTTTTACATCGATATCTTTGTTCTCTTTTTTCTTTCTTTTTTTAATTTTTGAGAGAGAGAAAAAGAGATGAACCGTTCAATTTTTAGTTTTAGCGTTTCTCCCCTTTCTTTTCTTTCTTTTTTTTCATTTTATCAATCAATTTAAAGTTCTACTGTCATACTGATCGAAAATTTATTGTACATCAAACAAACGTTTTATTAGAAATTTGAAATATTTTTATTTATAAATCTCCTCGTATTTTATTTCTTTTTTTATTTATATTGTTTTTTTTTTTTTTAAAGAATTACAAATTAAATTAAAAGAGTATTGAGCATCATAGGATGCAAATTATTTAATAATGTGTTTTCTTTACTATGAAAAAATTGTTATGAATTTAAAAAGTTTTGTTTATTTGCAACGAATCATTTAAAACTAGCAATAACCTTTTGGTTTATTCATACATCGTAGAATCATGTCGTCCGGAGCAGGCTCAAGTGGAACTGGAAGAGGTCGTGGTTCCTCATTGGCGGACAATAAGCCAGAAAATAAAGAAACCAAGCCAAATCCAAAGATGTCGAAGGCTCTAGGAACTTCTGCTAAAAGGTATTAAAACATTGAGATCAATCATTTTAATGTTTACATCGGGGAAATCATATTCCTTGTTTTTATCATTATTTTCATTCGTTTGATATATTCTTATATCGCAGGATACAGAAAGAATTGGCAGAAATCACGTTAGATCCACCTCCAAATTGCAGGTTTGTCGATTACAGTTATAAATACGTTTATATACTTTTGTATCTATTTATTACATTTTATCGTATTGTCTTATTTATTACTACAATGATATGTGTGTTATGCAAATTACATTTTCTATTTTCAACGTTATCTTTTTTTGTTTTATAGTGCTGGGCCTAAAGGAGATAATTTATACGAATGGGTATCTACAATACTGGGTCCTCCAGGTTCTGTATACGAAGGAGGTGTATTTTTTCTCGACATACACTTTTCTCCGGAATATCCCTTTAAACCTCCAAAGGTATACTAGAACTTTTTTTCAATCTTTTTTATTATATTATTTATTTGATCCTTTGTCATATGAGCTAAAGCATGGAGAACTGAATGACAAAGTTAGTTCTGTATTTTGTGCTTCTTATGCTTGGTCTGTAAAGTGTATCACAAGTCTCTCATGTTGCTATAATGTAAGGGATTAATTAATATAATTGTAATATTTATAATATAACTCATTTGTTTTTACAGGTAACATTCCGAACACGTATTTATCACTGCAATATCAACAGTCAAGGAGTGATCTGTTTGGACATATTAAAAGACAATTGGTCTCCTGCACTTACCATTTCGAAAGTGTTACTTTCTATATGCTCCCTTCTCACAGACTGTAATCCAGGTGTGATATTTTATAATGATTAATTAATAAATATTTGTAAAATGATCAATTTGTTCTAAGCAAATGTTTAATATTATTCTCTTTTACAGCTGATCCTTTAGTGGGTAGTATAGCAACACAATATTTACAAAACAGAGAAGAACACGATCGCATAGCACGGCTATGGACCAAACGTTATGCTACATGAACATATTTGTAATACATATGTAACTCCTATTAGTCTCATGCCAAGTTCTCATCAACTGCTGTTCTCATGAAAACGTCTCACTCCACTAACTATTATACATAATAATCCATGATTATACTGATCGAGAAAAACTTTACGTGAAGACCTTTTGAGATCAGCTTGACCATGATTGTGATGTGCTTTGTTTCAAGGATGTAATGTGCCTAAGATGAATGGATGTGTGTGCGAGTATAATGTGTTAGGGCATGAAATAGGAGTTTTTTCACCTAAAAATTATTGACAAGATAGTATTTAAATGGATTGTATTGTACGCAAACACAATACTAAGCCGATATTGCTAACATTTGTAGGGTAGGTGAGATATCATGAACAATATTATTACAAAAAGAAAAAAAGGAAAAATAATAAAAACAACAAATAAATTATAAGTCAACCTAGGTGCATAGTTTGTAAAATGTGAATGTAGAAAAGTTACGATTCTTCACGATATGTATACTTACATATTTTTATATTTACTCAATTTATGATATTTTTTAAAAATGATCATTTTAATTCGATTTTAATCCCATCGAAATTGGCTATAAACACCACGTCATTACGTGCACCTATTTAAAAATTTGTACCCAGTACATCTCCAAAGAATATATATTGGTATATTCGAAAAAAAAAAAACGATTAAATCCAATTATAATATTTGGGGCCACCTACTAAAATCTTTGTAACTGTAAATAAATATCATTTCCTGTATATTCAAACTCTAGTACATTGAAGAAACTGCAATTTCTATTGTCTACATCTGTATGTATAAATTGTCTTATTAGTCCATAAGTATTCCGTATTGACTCCATGAACTTGTACTACTTTTCGTTGCTTCTTCTTTGGTATTTGTACTTTTCTTTCTTTTTCTTTAGAAAAATGGCTGTGCTACAAGACAAATTGAGATTTAATCTTACTCTTTTTTGTAATTTCTTGTAATAATAGCCATTTCATATTCAACAATGTGTTCACAGAGAAAGTATTGAAATTTATGTTTTAGCTAAAGAGATAATCCTCTTTGGGATTGTACTTTAATGAACGAATTTATAGATATTTCTTTTTGAAGTAATTTTTTTCTATATATATATATATATATATAAATATATATATAATATTAAAATACATTTATGGCAAGAGACGAAAGATGATTACTTTTAATAACAAGGTGGACCGGCAGACCACTTTGTAAATAATTCTGATCAAAGGAGTAAATTTGTCGCTTGGAAAACTGGGTGGTAATGCGTGTGACTGCAATTTATATACCTTGTAATAAACAATCAGTAAAACTCAATTCAATTGAAAAGAAAATTGTACAGTTTAATGATGTAAACTAAGCATATAAGATTTTTCTCTTCGATGTCAGAATTTCTCTTGTAAATATCACTACTGCGTGAAATGACTTTGCATGACGATGAGATGAGATTTTATTTATCTATCTCTCTCTTTCTCTCGCTCATTTTTTCTTACCTCCATTATAAATATATATAAACTATTTCATGCATAATTTTACTCAGTTACAATGAGAATATTACTTGAGAATAATATTAGATAAATCTGATTTTTTGTAAACTGTTGAACGAGTATACAAATTTTGTATGTTGCTTAAGTGTGAAAGTGGCGCGGCGCATTGATTCTACTTAGGAATTGTAAATACGTCGATATACATACACACATATTTGTCAAACGTGCATTTGTTGTTTATAAGAGTAGTAGTGGAATATAATCAATCTTGCTCTTCCTTAATTAGAGAAAGAGAGCTGCAAAAAAAAAATTAAATACACGAAATTATAAAAAACGACAACAACAAAATTATACGACTGTGAAAGTGCATAATGCAGTTTGCTAATTATGTTTAATATCCTGTTAAATTTGATTTAACTGAGGATCATGTTAAGTTTGTATTCTTTTTGTAAAAAATTATCAGGGGAAATGTTTCATTCCAAGAAAGTAATGAATTCCACATTTCATTTTATTTTTATTTTCTTTTTTGTTTTGTTTTTGTAAAGATTTATTTATATTATAAGTTCATTGATTAAATTGCATCTAGTTCAGCAATTTTCATCAGACAAAAATACTATTTTGTTTATTTTATATATAATTTATATATACGTTTCAAAGTTAGGCTGCATTATTCACAGAAAATAAAACATGCGTTATTCGCAAAAAAAAAAAAAAAAAGAAAAACTATTTAACTGATGAGTGCGTTTAAATGCTAATTGTAATCTCTTTTATTTACTAAAAAGAAATGAAAAGAGACTGCAACCTTTTAACGATATCAAAATGTCAGAAGAATACAAAGAAATAATAAATCCACTAATCCTAATCAATGATGGATGTTAGTCTGTTACCGAACGGTCTGCGTAAATATACAAATTACAATTAAATAAAACTAATTATAAACTTACTACAATATCATCATATTTTTTGTTTATCCTTCATAAATTTTGTTATATACTAGGTATGTAAGAATGTGTTTGAAAAAAAATTCAAATGCAATAAAAAGATTAGTGTAATTAATTTATTATAATATACATAAAGGCTAGACAAATATATGTGCTAATAAGGACATGTCGTTGGCTCCTAAATTGCCAAGAAAAGATAATCAATGAAGTTACATTAAAATATAATGGAATTATCTTAAAAAATATAAATTCTTTTCTTTTCTTTTCTTTTCTTTTTTTTTTTTTGTCTTTATCGATATCAATTTTTATAATTTACAATTTTTTGTTTTCTTTTTTTTATATGAGGAGAAAAAAAAAAGAAAAAGAAATTAGCAGGTAAAATATATATGTAATTTAAATATAAATTCACACTCTCTTGTTGTAAGAATACGATAATATGTAATATGTAAAATACCAATGTTCTCTCTATCTCTCTCTCTCTCATATTAATACTGATTATAATAATCTTTATCAGTCTTATCTCTTGCCCAATTATCAATCTATACCAAGAATTCAGATTGAGATTTATAAAAAAAAAAAGAAGAAAAAAATTACGATTATTATAAATAAAAAGGAGCGAACTTTGGACAGGTGCTAGTTTTGGACAAGCTATGTTGCACAAGGCAATTAAGTGACATTAAAATTCTCTCTCTCTCTCTCTTTTTTTGTTCCTTTCTTTCTTTTTTTTTTCTTGTCTATTTTAATCATTTTATTATATATGTCTTCTCCCCTTTTTTTTTCTGTATGTTAGGCACACTTTAAAATCATATATATTTATTTATATATATATATATATATCTTATATTGTTAGCTAGTTAGATTATAATATCATGTGTGACAACACAAATTATCTATTAATATTTTCGTTTATATTCATTTTGAATTTTTGCATATTTAATTACTACCAGAGTGCATTTTAAAACAACGTACATATACATAAATGATATAAATACCATTTGAAATCTTTTTACACCTCTTTCTTTTTCTTTCTTTATCGTTGTACCATTACATTCAAATAATTATATATTATAATGATTTTTTCTTTTTTTTTGTTCAATTGAATGAAAGAATATTGTAGCAAATTTTCAAGTACCATACGTATATATCATCATCATCATTATCATCATCATCATTATTATTATTATCATTAACATAACTTGTCGTTTAACAATAACTGTCCTAGTTACAAATTATTCTTTTCAATAATTAAAAGACTTATTGTTAAAGAAACAATAGAACAATATTATGATATCGGTATTGCAAATACTTTGATTCATTAAATTGACTCAATGTAAAATGATCTTTTCTTTTCTTTTATATTAATGATCAATATTATATCAATTTATCACATAAGAATGCATATATTAAGGATAAAATGTTTAAGTCTTCTTTTTGTTTTAATAATATAATACTAACGGCATAAAACATAAGTTGCAGAATATTTGAATATTTTAATGACACGAAGGTTTTCGTCATTGATAAATTAAAAATGTTAATAATCATTTAATGTTTCATTGAAATTGTTTTAAATACCAAGACACATAGATGATGCTTGTTCATTTATGCATTAAGCCATTGATAAAAAGAAAGAAAATATTATTTATGCATTACTTATATGTATATAAATATTTATATATATATATATATATATGTATAACTCACATTATTACTTTGTCGTTTACGAATAAAAGTACGCACACATTTATTGAATAAATACGATATCATTACGAGTTTGGTACAAGTAAAGACTGCTGCAACATTTTGAGATAACTATATTTAAATAAATAAATTGTTTAAAAAAAAAAAACAAATTACAAAAAACTTTTACTCATCGAGAAAAAAACACACATAGGAATGTATGTCGTGTTTTAAATGATTCGTTTATTTTTAAATATGTTATATATAATAGAATCAATAAGCCATTTTGCATAATAATGAATACTAGAACAATAAAGCTTGTGTTTCTTTTTTTTTTGTTGTTGTTTTGTTTTTGTTTCTGCAAGTAAATCTCAGATAATTATCGATTCACATTGCAACGTTTGGAGGGAGGAAGATTTGGCAAAAATAGCTCATTGTTTCTTTTCAAGTATTATTTATAAATTAAAGAGGAATGATGGTTGATTAAGTTTTATCGCGAGTACTATATGTGATTAAGTATCTCACATTTACACGATAGATGTTTAAAATAAACTATGCTTCTACTAGGAGCGAAGACATATTTTTTTTACGTAGATGACAACAATATTTCTTTTTTGTTCGTTTCTTTTTCAATCATTTAATTTTAACATCATAGCTGCGAAACACATGGCACATTAAATTGCATTAATTGTCAACAATTGTCGCTTTTCTTGTTTCTTTTTTTTTTTCAAACGCTTTTTATAATTCATCTTTTTATATGTTTTTTTTTTGTTTTTTTATTTTTTACTTGTTTTTTTAATTTTTTTTTGTTCCATTACGATGATCTCATAAAATTCTACATAAAAAGAAAATGAGAGTAAGATTGTATATATATATATATATAGTTTGTTTGTTGTTTTTTGTTCTTTTATAGTAGTTGCCCTCTCTTTGGCATTTTTGGCATGTTAATGGCAGTAAATCATCCCCGTTCTTTTTCATTTTTTTTTTGTTTTTTTTTTTAGAAAATTATTTCATAAAAAAGAAAAATCAGAAAATAGTACCTCGACGATTAAAATCTTTTCAAGTTACATGTATATATAACTTGAATTAGTTTAGTTACTAGAAGTAACTTGAAAAGATAGTAAATGTATTGGTTTTTTTTTTTTTTGTAAAAACATCATTCCTCTTTGCTATACATTTTTGTAAGTTTTGTTTCAAAGCACGATATTAATAAAAAAAAAAAAAATTAAAAATGGATCATATTCGCAATGGAAATAGAAAGATATTTTTTTTTCTGCCAATGTATGATGAACAATATTATGAAAAATGCCCCCTTTTAACTGATGGCAGATCAATGCGCTGTGGTTTCGCTGTAAGTAAAAATATTACGTCACTAGATTTTTCATAACTTTCTTTTTTTTTTTTTGGTTTTTAGAGATACATTAATTGAGTAACATAAGTGCACTGCATATCGACTAAAGCGGTAACATAGAAAAAAGCAAACATTCCATTTATATAATTAAAAAAAAAAGAAAACATAATTTTTAAGCAAAATTTGTATTACCAGCATTGTCCAAAGTTGTCTCAGACCTTTCACTATAATAACAATGAACATAATTGGCATTGACTTTTTGTTTATTTTGTATTATTTTACCTGCACTATGTAGAAAATGTTTTTCGTTAATTAATTCTTCATATATATATATATATGTATATATGGCTATGAATTATATAATTATAACACTACGTAAACTTTACACCGTAATAAACAACAGAACATCTTAATAATATATAAATATTAATTCTTACAACTGTAATTTACGCATAATATATTTGACCGTATATATCATATATTGATATATATATATATATACATATCAATATATGAATTCACTCGATCTAAAAATCTATTATAATTGTTTACTGTTCGTGTAGACAAAAAGAGGGGAGGGATGATATATATCTGTTAATCTAAAAAAAATAAAAAAAAATAAAAAAAAAAATCTTTCTTCGTTCTTATTATAACAAACATAAAAAAACATATTGTGAGAATTAATTTGCTTAAATAATCATGATTTTTTAAATCACAGATACATTTGAAACTGTACAGTTTTATCTCGAGTACTTAAACATAAAACAATGAAATCCAGATAAGACTAGCATTATTACAGTTGAGCCCTAATAATTAAAATCTACAATAGACACGTATTATTATTATAATTATTATTCGTACGAATATACAGAAAGAAGAAATGCTTCTGTTTTTGTTTGTTTTTTTAACACTAGATATATCAGACCAGTGATTTTGACTGGTCGGACCATTTTAATTCAAAATGTCTACTTCATGTAACATTTGATTTCTGTAAATAATTGAGCATTTTTTTTATTTAAAAATATCTATAAATTCATTTATCTATTAAAATTATTATTGTTAAACATTTTTTGTTATTTTTTAAGAGTAAATAAAGACTGGAAGCCTCAAAAAGTATTTTTTTTTTTGATACATCAGTCATTTTGAATAGTGTGGTAGAAATAGGTATACTGAAAATGGTGGTATATCTAGTGTTAACATAAATTTCGTCTGTTTCTCGCTCTTTAACGATTTTTAAATTTAGAATTATATTTTTTGACAAGTGAAAGAAGAAATAACAAAATAAAAAAAAAAAATAATAATATATCCTTGTCATCGTTTTAACATCGTCAACGCCATTTTTTATAAGACAAAATTTTAGCCAAGAGATTTCTTAGACAAAAAAAAAGAAGAAAAAAAACTTGTTCGAAAATTTTACAAAAATTAAAATTTAATTGTGTTCCTCATTTTTTGTCTTTTTTTTTTCTTGCATTATTTGAAATCAAAAAAGATTGGCACGAATGAACTATTAAAATATACTTTTTTTTTTCTAATGAGATAATATATATATATATATATATATATATATATATATAAGTATATATATAAACGATAATGATCGTTTAAAGTTTACACATTTTACATAAAGCTCTTAGGATATATTGAAATAATTTGTGCCGGTCAATAATTATGTTATATGCCATTTTTCGAATCGTGTTATTATCCATGGCTCGGCTATAACAATATTACAAAGCTGAAGTTATGTACGATTAAGGTATATATATATATATTACGTATGTAATATAACGTATAAGTTACCTTACATAGAGTGCAAATTTATATAGGATTTACAACAACAACAAAAAAAACCAAAAAAAAAATACAATTGTTGCTATAGTGTGTGATAAAGAGAGAGATTATTACAATAATTATACATATAAAGTCTTTGTGTATGTGTGTTGGTAAATTTAATGTAAAAATGTTTATAATGTGTGTATATATATATATATATATAAAACATACTAAAAAAGACTTTTACACGGCTATAGAAAGAGAAAAAGCCCAAATACCAAAAATAGTATCAATTTTCGTACTTAGTATACCAACATACCCATCCGTCCAATTGATCAACCCTTATTATTATTATTTTTTTTTATAATTATTTTTCATTCTTTTTTCATTTTTCTTTTTTTAGAGTATTCAATCGCAAAATGTGGTCAGTAAAGATAGTTAAGCAATAAAAAGGAAAAAAAAAATAATACATTCTTGAGATATGTGAGAATTGTGCACCGAAATTGTAAGTTATATATATATAGTTATAACATAACATGTAAGAGGGTGATGTAACCAGTGTAACAGAACAGTATTTTTATATATATATATATTTATATATATATATAAAAAGAAGTGCATGTTAGGCATGTTGCAATTTTAATATTTGTTTAAGCTGTCAGCTTACACAGTCTCATATTCGCGACGAATCGAACGAGCCAAAAAGCACGCAAAGGTTACTCCGATCAACTGAAATCAATCAATAAAAAAGAATATTTAAATAATTTGTTCTTTTTTCTTTTTTTTTTTTTTTTTAACAAGAACTCATATACAAAGTTTATGTTAATAATATCTTTAATTCAATGTGTTTCTGTTATAGGACTTGCAATTACAATTGCATATTCAATAAGTCTCGTATTTAATTAATTGTTTTTTTATAATATATATAGAATATAATATTATATTTTAATAATAATTAAAATATTTAATTTAATAAAATATATTATTATAATAAATATATTACATTTTGATAATATAATATTATATTTTTGCATAATTGAAAAAAAGGAAATATGATTTAATTAACATTTAATTAATGATTGATATATTACCTGAGTAAGTGCGATCCCTACACCGACGGATGCCAAGGCTACTGAATTGTATTTAATGGTCTTTTGTAATTTGGGCATACACCCATCGGCATGTGAATAAATCGAATTAGAATCACATTTTTCTCCGGTTGAAATTTCCGTACAACATGAATCGGGTACAGCGTTATCTGTGTAACCATTGGTTGACCAATCCACTGGACTATTAATACCACAGCATTTTAACTAAAAAAAATAAAAAATAATTGATTAAATTAATAAATACATTTACAGAGATATCATACAGAGGTAAGAAAAATAATTATATTAAGAGTTTCGAATATGATCATGAACTAGATATTTTAATCATTATTATTATTATTATTATTATTATTATTATTATTATTATTATTATTATTATTATTATTATTATTGTTGTTTACGTTAATGTTGTTTACGATTAACTTGTATTCAATGGCGGAGATATGTTTAGTAATTGATCAAACGATTCTTACACAATTTTCCTTTCACCGGTGAAGATGTATAATATTGTGTAGGTAATGTATATATATATATAGGGTGTTCTATTTGAATTTTCCAAGTTATTTTAATAAAAATATCAAATTCGATTGAATATATACAGGATGGGGTAAAAGTTAAAGAATATAATGTTATATAAATATTTTGTTAGAAAAATAAAAAAAATTGATGATGTTATATTATTAACATGCAACCAGAGATAACATAATAGGTGATTCAAACAAGACACTCTAGACATTTATACATAATACTTATATATAGAATGACCCAGTGTAGAACACACTTCTTCGAGTAAATACCAGATTTATTAAGTTTACTTTACCATAGTAATCGATCGAGCTTAAATATCACGAGCAAAACAATATTTAAAACATATATAATATTATACACGTAGTAGATGATAGTTTTTTTGTGAATACAATATATATAAATTTATATTAATAATTAAAATAATATTATATATATACTATAAAATTTAATATAATAAAATAAATAAATATAATTATAAATATATTTTTATATATTTAATACTTTGTAATGAATATAAACAGATGATGATTTTTTTTTTAGATATTTTATAGGAAAAACTAAGGACAAGGAAGAATTATTAGATTTATAAGAAACTTAGTATACTAGCAAATATTCAAGGATCTTTGCATATAGTATCATTAATGCGAGCTACGTACAAATAAAGATAGATAGGATACGTGTAAGTTACTATGTGGGTAAGGTTATGTAAAATACATAAACGTAGTAATATACGAGTCTTATATTCTCGTATCATATGTACAATAATTTCTAACATACTAAGGAAAATAATCGATTTAGAGTTTACAACGCAAATATTTATATATATATATATTTTTTTTTTTAATAATTTGTAGAAAGATCCAAAATATTTGATCCTTCTTAATCAAGCAGCCATTTTGTTTCTTCTTTTCTTTTACGAACAAAATGGCTAACAAAAATGAATTTCATTTTACGAAAATTTTATAATTACTTTGTTGTACATACAAAAAAGAGAAACTATGGAAACTTTCAATGAATTTATCAGAGTTTTTATATCAGTCAGGAAAAAAAGAAACCACACTTTTCCGTTTCTAAGAATAAATTAAATATGATTCTAAGAAATGTGAGTACAATGTGAAACAAAAAAAAAATAATGATTGACATTATAAAGAAACCATTTATAATAATTATTCAGTATTAAAAATACACTTACGTCGTATTGCATGACATCCCAAGATTTACGAATACTCTCATCGCTTTTGTATTGGTAAAATGTTTCATTCAAACGATTATGCAACATTGAATCTACTTCGTTACGCATTACATATCCTGAGATACCTGCACCCAATTCGAGTGCAAAAATGATCATCAAGAAGACAGAGTACTGGAAAAAAAAAGAAAAATACAAATAATAATAAAAATGTGAGATATAGGTTTCAATAGAGTTTAATATTGCAACGTGAGATCGGTGTAAAAATGGTCGTCACGGCAAGTAACGGTAAATTAATTATTATCTTCGTTTTGTTTGTAAAACAAATAAACAAGAAAAAAGAAACAATTTGCTTACAGTTATCAACATGCAATGATTTTCTTTTACTGCGCCGCAACAACCGAAGAAAGATACCAGGGAGACTATAATGCCAACTATTATCATCAAGATAGGTGCAGCGAAGAACCAACTGTCGACGAAATTGTTGTAACCTCGATAAACAACCAGAATTACTGCTCCTACAGAGATGAAGACGATACCGCTTATCTGTAACAATAAATTTATATTTTCATTAGTAAACTTATTATAAATGTAAAAAAGAAAGAAGAAGAAGAAGAAGAAGAAGAGGATGAAGATGAAGATAAAGAAGATGTCTCGTAGAATAAGAACAACACAGTTAAGAAACAATTAATTTTCATGAGTTAACTCTTATATTAAATGGAAACAAAGATTTGTAAGGATAGGAAAAGCACGGTGTTGTCTCTATCTTTGTCGTTATTCATTAATAATTCATTGAAGACATCGATCGGTGCTGCAACTTCAGCAGTCGTTGAACTTTAACCAAATAAAGACGTTCTTACGAAGACATTATTAGCGATATCTGAGATAAAAGAGAGAGAACAGAAAAATAAAACGAATACAATATTGGGTGGGTAGTTTTATATAGAGTGTCCGTAAAATAAATATTACATAGATGAAGATAGAAATGTAACAATACGAAAGTTAATAGCTGTATATTTATGCTAGTATATCTATGCTAGATACTGTGAGTATTATTACATAAAATATTTCTAAAATATATATTACATAAATGAAGATAAAGACATAACTATTATTAGTTATTATAATATTCTATAATATAACTAATTTATAATTATTATAATAACTATTATTAATATTATTTAATAATTATATAAAATTACATATAAATTATAACTATATAATAATAATAATAATAATAATTATTATTATTATTATTATTATATTGTAATCAAAATTTATATTCTAAATTTTTCTTGATAATATTTATTTATTAAAAATATCCTTGAGAGATATTAATTGTCCTATTTCAAATTATAAGATTTGTCGACGAGAAAACAGAAGAAATATTAAACCACCTTATATATTTTCTACGTATGTAATAGTATATCTGAAGTCGTAGGTAGAGTCCATTTTAAAACACGCTGACAAAAGTTCTACCCACTTGCTTTGTCTTACTTTGATTTATACGCACCTTGGATACGCCTACTTATATAATATAATATATATATATATAAAAGAGAAAGGGATTTATTTTATTGTGTCCTTGTGTATTATATTATTTTTAAAAGGAAAGAAACAAAATTGATTTTTCTTTCATAGAAAAATTGTCACATTTCCAGATAATTGGTTGTAATTATCGGTAAAAGGAAGAAAAAGACAAAACATATAATTCGTCCTTCGACAAATTAAAAGTTATTTTATCGTCCATGAAACATAGTTTCTGGTACTTGCTTATAAACCACCCCCACCACAACCACCATTATATATCAGCAAGCACTATAGTGAAATCGATCATGTGCGACCTAAGTAATCATTCATATCTTCGCGCGAAAAACATAACCGACCACTGGCACAACTTGAACGAATTACGAATTTAGTTATCGATTCGGGTTGCATCGAATCGATCGATAAAAAAAAAAAAAGGTAATAGGAAAGAAAATAAAAACAATATATTTTCTATCTTTCCACTTTATTACTCACGTATAAAACGATTACGAGAAGGAGAAAAGAAAAAGAAAATGAAAGTTAACCTTAAAATCAAATACCAAACGATCGACCAATCACAAAGGTTCTTTTTATCGCCATTATTATTATTATTATTATTATTATTACAATGGTACCTTTCTAATAGTAAAAACTTTAGATAATCGTACTAACCTATCTTAACATTTAATAAATAAGATTTTAAGGAAGAAACGAAGCGCACGAAAATGCAGATACGCAGATAAAACGAATGCGTCCCATTAAAGGGTTTTAATTAAGGACAGAATTATCCGTTAGACGAGTTAAGTAAGTAGGGCGTGTGTTCGTCTGGGGACAAGGCTATGCAAGTTGTGTGTGTATATTTGTATATATATTATTATTATAGGAAATAGGACAAGGTAGAACACGTTAAAGCTCCTATTATAAAAAGAACAATGCAAAAACACATGTACTTTTTATTTCGATTTTTTTCTATATGCATATTTAACATAGATAAATGTCACCATTTATTGGCCAATCTATCATAATTTCTTCTCGTAGAGAACATCGTTGTTATCAATTTAACTTTATTTCGGTCATTATTCGTAAAAAAAAAAAAACATTCCAAAAATAAATGTTTTCATGTAACCGTTAAATTCGCGAATAGAAAGGAAGAAATTAAATTAGAGATAAATAAAAAGAATAAGTTTTTATCTATGATTTCCTTTCACTCGATTTTATACACTCTCTCTCTCTCTCTCTCTCTCTCTCTCTCTCTATAGAAAATTTAACCTATAGGAAATAAATGAAACGTGTAAAATCTAACGACGCGTCATAATTTAACCTTTTCATTTATGATCCTTTTTTTAAATCATATCAACACGCTCGAATGATTTTTATTATTAATTATAAATTGGATCAAATTTTTGGTTCATTTATAATACTCTATACTTTCGTAATAACCGAAACAAAAAAAAATAATATAATGTATGATGTTAACACTAAATATACCACCATTTTCAGTATACCTATTTCTACCACACTAGTCAAAATGACTGGTGTATCAAAAAAAAAAAATACTTTTTGAGCCTTCCAATCTTTATTTACTCTTAAAAAAATAACAAAAAACGTTGAACAATAATAATTTTAATAGATAAATAGATTTATACACATTTTTAAATAACAAAACGCTTAATTATTTACAGAAATCAAATGCTACCTATATGGAGTAGAAATTTTGAATTAAAGTAAATTATGGTCATAAATTAAAATTTAAGACCAGTTAAAATGATTGGTCTGGTATATCTAGTGTTAATCTCTCGAGAAAGATTTATGCGATATCGAAGAGTCTAAAAAAGGAAAAGAAATTCAAAGTAAGTTAATCATTAATTCTAAACATTACCCCGAACGCGTATACTTCCGTTTTATACATTTACATTGTATCATAAAAGGAACAGTTAACAACTACAAACGAAGAACAAGAAAAAAAAGAAGAAGTAGTAGTAGGAGTAGGATATTGATGAAACATAAAAGGTATAGTATAATACGTGATACATAAATCGTAATAGTGAAGACTATAGTACAGTAGTATATAAAATGTCGATTCAATATGACGTTGTAATACTTCGTTAGTTATAATGGTATCGATGCTATCGTACTTTCTCCCTCTGTCTTGTTCAAAACATGTCGTCCAAACGTTATATAGTTTGTAAGCTTGGCTAACGGAGGTTATGTACCACCCTACGTTCACATCTATATATATATATATATATATGTGTGTGTTACACTCTCGAGAAGTTGACCCCCCTTCGACAGAAAACGACGGGGCATTGCTTGTACATTATCTGCCAAAAGTTTGGAATCATTTCAAGAATTCGAAGAAATGAAATATTTACGAGGAAAAAATAAAATAATATGAAATAAATGGTTTTAGAGTGACGACATATGGTTGATTTTTGTTTTGTCACTTATCAAACTTATCAATTGAGTATTTTGATAAATTTTTGAGTATTTTGAGTGTTTGTTAAAGATGGAGTAATTTTCTTTATAAATTATTTTTATGTAAATGTCTTTAATTTTAATAACAAACTATGACATATATTATATATTAACAAATATATTTATTAAGTTAATTTATTTATAAAAGAAAAAATAAACAAACCACTAGGATTTTAGGTTAACCAATAAAATGTTATTCTTAGACTTTAAAAAATACTCTTTTTTTTTTTTTTAAAGATGTAATAAAAATACACGAGTAAAACTTTAGAAATAAATTGTCCCATACGTAAGAGAAGAAAAAACATAAGTTATGTCAACACATAAGCAAGGAAATGTTGTATTTCCGAGTTGTAAACTTTCAAGTATGGTTTGATTAGTGTAGTTTGTTCTTCAGTTATGTTTTACTTTATTTACAGGAATGAAATTGAATATACACATATATATGATCAAATATTTAACAAAGTCTGTAATAATAGTAACTTTTGAGATCATCTTTGGATGTTAGAAAGATAAATATTTTAGGATTTGTCGCTGACATAAACTACTTTTTCTTTTTTACACACGTGACAAATTTATTATTGACAATTTCGTCGGATACTTTTTGTTACACCAGGTATATATATACAACATATACCAAAAAAAAAATGTTCACCTTTCGAAACAATTCGATTAAAAATACGAAACTTTTATCATATATAATAGCAAATTAAAGATAATAAATATACTCGTTCTATTTCTACTACGTAAATCAAATTGTCAGAACATAAAGAAATATAACAAGTTCAATATATATTAATTAAAGTGAATAATAAATTATTATTAATATATTTATCAAAATTAATTTATTTACAAGCAAGTTATATTATAATAAGAAAAATATTTTTAGGTTATATTTGTAAAATAATATCAATTGTAAAGATCACCCTGGGAACTTTTACGTTAGTTTACCCTGTATAAAAAAAATAGTGTATACTTAAAACACCGAACATATAATTTTTGTTCATTTTATACTCGATATATATGCATTGATCTTAAGAACACAAAAAAAAAAAAAGAAAAAAAAATGGGCCATTCATGTACGTAAGTAAGTAAGTAAGTAAGTTAAGTACACGAATGAACATTAACTTGCATTATATTCTACTATAAAACATTTACCATATATATATATATGTTTTAAGTGAAACCTAAGATACTACGATAAAAATATTCTTTACTATTATTAACCCAACCTTTATTTCTTTTTTTTTTTTTCTATTTACTGTTTAGCAGTAAAGAACGATTTTATCGATTTGAAACGATAGAGAAAGCTATTATTGATGGAGGGTTATTTGCCCGAACGGGAAAAATAGGAGGAACGAGAAATGGAAGGGGAGGGGGTGGGATCTGAGTATAGGGAAGACGAGATAGGGGAGGGGGAAGTTTAATAAATATATTAGGTGTACTCGTGAACGTCAGAGTTCGAAAAACTCTGACCTGGTTTCGTTTTAAAGAATAAAACAAAAAATAAGAAGGAAGAAAACAATCATCGGTAAAAATCGAGTTTTTAAAGTAACCTCAATTGAATGAATAATTTGTTTTTTCTTTTTCTTTTTCTTTTTCTTCTTCTTCGTATATCTTTTTCCCTTTTTCATTTGGTATATATGTCGTATGCTTTACACTATGTATAACGTCTATATAAAATGTAATTTATGTACATACGAAAGATCGATTAGGACCAAAAAGGAAGCCTTTGTCATTTCTTATTCATTAACGTTTTGTTATCGATCGTATAAAATTGTTTTATTTTTTTTTTTCATTTGAATTTTTATTATCTCGTAATATTTAAATTCAATCGGACGCGTTTAATTGATCTTATTTATTATCATGTGATTTATATCGTATTCAATCGAATGATCGTAAAAAATCAAATTACAAATAAGGACAAATTTGAAATAAAATGTTGTAATTTAAATCATAAGAAAAGCTAACGATCTTTATTTTATTCTCATGTAATTCAATTGAACGACGCCAATTATTAAAATGACCCCTATTGAACTCGTGGAATGATGGAAATAAAAGAAATAAAATAAAAAAGAAAAAAAAATACCAAAATACGAAGATACCGAATGCATTATCAGGAAACAAATATCCTCTCTCGTTCAAAAGTGTGCGGTTTAGTTTGATAAAATAACCAATACTTGAAACCCTTTAAAAAATTCCATATAAAATATAAATATAAAATAGAATTATTAAAATAGATATGAGATTAATTATTATTGAGAAAACAAATTGTTTCGATATTTGAAAATGCTGTGTTCAACACAACAACTTGAGTCATAAAATTATCAAATATATGATTGCTAATCGAACATAAATAATAAAATAATAAAAGTGTACGGTTTAGTTTGATAAAATAACCAACACTTGAAACCCTTTAAAAAATTCCATATAAAATATAAATATAAGATAGAATTATTAAAATTGATATGATTAATTATTATTAAGAAAACAAATTATCTCGATATTCGAAAATGCTGTGTTCAATGCAACAACTTGAGTCATAAAATTATCAAATGTATGATTGTTAATCGAACATAAATAATAATAATAATAATAATAATAATAATAAGATAAAATAAAATCATAAAAAATAAAATATTAATTTTGTAATATCGATTGTATTTAGTAACCAATCAAAGTTACAATATTATGTGGTCATAGTCGTACTATAGTGATTACACATAACCTAAGTATTTCTTGTAAGTTATTTTCTTTTCTTTTGTTTCCTTCCACTTCAGTGACTACTACAACTACTACTACAAAAAAACCATGACGACAACGCCAACCAACGATGACGACTAGGACAGGAACCCACCACCACCAACCATTTCTCATGGGTTAGTCCATTTCCTATCGGGAGAGAAGAAAACGAACACGGTGGGTAGAAAAGAAGAAAACTTTTCCTTCGACGAATGAATCAGTCACGCAATGATTTTAAAAGCAAACTAAAGTAAAACGAAAAAAAAAAAGAAAGAAGAAAAGGAAAAGAAATAATCGAAGAAAGGAGAAAATATTTTTTTTTTATCAGCGAATGATATTACCAACATTAAAAAGTGCTCTCGTTTTACTTTGTTTGTTTTTTTATCTATTTTTCCTTTTCCCTCCTTACTCCTACATCTTCTTGAAATTTTAAAATATTATCTTGTTGAATATAATCTGTAGTATAGTTCGTGGAATATTTACAAATGGAAAAAAAAAAATATAAATAAAAAATATGTGATAAGAAGAATACATTTTCATTGGAGATATTTTGAATTTTTAAAATATTCTAATTCAAAAATGAAAAATTTTAATAATATTACTATGTAACATTAATTAAATAATAATATATTATTATTATTATTATTATTATCTTGGTTATTGAAGAATTATTATATATATATATAATAATATATAAATAATTTTATAATATTACTAATATGCTAATATTACATATGAAGTAAAGTGATACAGTTTGATCATAAAATTATCAAAAATTATTAATTTCATTATTAATTATTAATTATTATTTTATTTATATTATAAAATATACTATATATGTATTTACGTACACATAACATTTATTTCTTATATAAAATCGACAAAATAAAGAAATGACTAATAAGATAATCTCATCATGAATATTCCTCTTATGTTAGATAATATGGAAATTTAATTTAAAAAAAAGAAAAAAAAAAGAATCTTAAGAAAAAGAATGACAGATAAAGATACATTACATATCACAAACAAACAACACACACACACACACACATACACAACAAACAAAATAAATTCCTTTTCTTCTTATAAAAAAAATGTCAATAAGAAAATACAAAGAGGAAGAGAAAAAGGAAGAGAAAGAGAAAGAAAGAGAGAGTACAATGACACCGTTAGTTCTCGTTACTCACCGCGAATATCAAGTTGAAAAGGAATAGCAGGTATTTCACGCAAGCCATAGTGCCGGACACCATTTTTTTTTCTTCACTTTATAATCTCACTCTCTATTTTCAATTAGGCGCGAAAAATATGAAAATATTATTATGAATATATGTATATCTATTTTCGTTTCTATATGTTTCACCTTAATTATTCGTTTATATTTTATATTTGAATAAAGCAAATTATTATTATTATTATTATTATTATTATTAATATTATTTAACACTTAAAACGCGTTATATGAAAATTTCTTTTTAATTTTATTGACGAAGATTTTTTTTACGAATGACAAATCGAACGAGATACTACCCCTTCGAACGTTCGTTACGAAGTGTCGTCTAGAATTATATATTTTTGTTGTGTTACCCGACAATACGATGGTAGCGTGCGCGCGCAACACTTTTAACCCCCCACTACCACTTTACCTGGGCGCACGCTCAAGGATGTATTAAGAGATAGGTGGTTTTTTTTTTTTGTCAATTTTTAATATTACATTTTTTTTCGAAATGCTTTTTTCTTTCTTGTTTCCCAACTCCCAATTCGAGTTCATCTTCATAGGTTATGATTTATCGATCGTAAAAAACAATTTTTCTTTCTCGTTAATTCTTCTTCTTCTTCTTCTTCTTATGTCGAATCTGAAAATAATCGATGGTCAAAATGATTGACAATTTAAAAGGAAATTATGTGGTGTAACGATTAGTTGGATCATTGGATTTTAAATGCAAGATGTTGAAATATTTATGATTAACGATCACGATTATCGACGTTTTCAAAATAAAAGTATTTCTTAATAATTTATTTTTTATTGTTGTTAGTTGTATTATACACTAACGTAGTGTCTTATAGAATATACAGCCCTGCCATTTTATACTACAGCGCACCTATGAGATGCTGAGGACTGTCTCGACGATAGAAGATGCATCATGGCTACCCTACTAATTATTTTCTTATTTCATTCTTCTATCTGTCACTCCTTCTCTCTCGACTTTTAATAGTCTTTAGAAGAAATATAGACAAAATATGTTTAACGTTAATTTTAATTTAATTTGAATAAAAAATTTGTGTGTCTAAGAAATAAATAAAAACAATTGATATATTCGTCGTGTTGTATCGTAAACGGGAATGAGAAGTATACCCAGACCAAAAATACAGGAAACATTTTATCATTATCATTATCATTACTATTACTATTATTATTATTATTATTATTATTATTATTATTATTATTATTATTATAGGGGAGAAACAAAAAACAAAAAGAAAAGAAAAAAATATAACGAAGGGCTCGGTTGATCATTTTATACGAGGGTGGACTTGGTTCGTGGCAGCCCTACTTCGATTCAATAGGATCCTTGGTTAACAATTACCGCGACATACACATACACACAAGTACGCATACAATTGCACAAAAAGACGTATATATATATATAGGATGTATACACGTAAGTTAGTATGAGAAGTGGGTATAGTTCGAAAAGAACGATTGTCATTCCCCCTTTGCCCTTTTTTCTTTTCTTTCTGCTTTTTTTTTCTTTTTTTTTTAACACAGGGATACCTTATCGTCCCTCGTCACCCATGGCTTATCCTTCATTCACCCTTCCCCATTTTTATGAGATACATCGATTTAAATGTAACATTCAATGTGGTATATTACTTTTTGTCTCTCATATATATCTACACACACACATACATATGCATTTAAGTAATATACACATCCAGTCTTTAAAATAGATAGATGGATAATATTACTCGATATTTACCCTTGTCCCAAATCAAACGAATTGAATTTCGCGGTCACTCATGGCGGTCCTTCCGATTGGTCTAACGAGCTTCGTAACGTAGAAATAAGGAAGTGCCATTGAACCGAAGTTACGTTACATTGAAAGATGATTTATTTCTCAAAATGACATATAAAAATCATACACGTACGAAGAAGTATATTGTAAAATATGTTTTTGTTTTTTTTAAAAGAATAATAATAAAAAAAAATTAACTACGAATACGATGAGAAAAAAAAAAGATGAAAATGTATTTATGCAAATATGGGAATTTTAAAAATGTATCAATAATTTATAGATTATGGGTAAAATTATAGAAAAACATTATTGAGACACCCTGTAAGCTCTTGTTGTGTACACCTTCCTAGTTTTACTCGTTGTTAGTTATGCGCGAACAGCTGTTACTTTCGAGGAAAATTCAAGCATTTGTATTCTCTTCTTTTGTTTGTGCGCAAAATATAATCTTCTCGTAACATAGATATTTATTTTTATATTTTTGCATAATAATTCGTTTACTACAATTTTCAATTCGTCTATTTAATAAACAAATTTTTCTCTTTTATCAAATAAAAATACGAAGAGAAGAAGGCGTTCTCAAAAAGCTAATAACAACGATAAGACCCACGCGATCAAGTGCATATATATAGTACCAAAGAAACATATTTAATACTAAAAAATATACTTTTTTTTATAACATCCTTCTGTAAATTATCAAAAAATTAGAAAAAGTTTAATGCAAAAGAAAAAATAATTTTAAAAAATATATTGAAAAGCTAGTAGGGCTTTCGTGCTATGAAATAAATAAATTTATATATTGGTATTTATGTATAGTATATGTACATATGCGAATATGAATGTCTGAATGATGAAAGAAAAACTTGGTGTGCATCGAGTACGATGCACCCGATGATAAAAGAGAATAAGCTATATATGATGGTCTCGACACACACATGCACACACATACGATATATGTTTTAATTTAATTGCAGACCTCACGTAGGTGGCAGACAGCAAATTCACTGACCTCACTATTTCTATCTTTCTCTCTCTCTTTCTATTTTTCCCTCTCTGCAAACCGAGACGTTAGTTAGAACGTTCATTTTCAGGGGCTTCGCTTTTCTAACACGAAGGAAACTGTTAAGCTTCGTTGAAATTCGATATCAAACCAAAAAAAAAAAAAAATAAAGAAAGAAAAGAAATCTGTAACTGATTGAAACGTATATCAATCATTCTGAATATTATTAGCATCAATTATAATTAATACTAATTAATACATATTGTTAATTCGGTATTTCATTATGACCAATGATAAATAAGCCATTAATTATTTAAAATACACCAGATATGCTATAAATAATATCGAGATCATTACTTAAACGGCAACTTCACGGTGCAGTTGTTAACGACGGGCGTATTGTTAAACTATTACATGGTTTAATTACTTCAGTGTAAGATTCATTTACATTGATATAAGATATTTTTCTTGTGTATTCATATAAATATATATATACATATGTGTGTGTGTGGTACATAGTTTTAATAAGTTATTAAAGTTCTTATTCAAAGAATTATATTCGAGTGAAGAAATTATTATTGTCGTCAACGTGGCCAAAGATGTTCGCGTCATCAGGTAATCAAAATTTATTTTTAGTAGTTAATCAACGACCATTTGTCAGATCAATTTTCTTATTATTAATATAAATTGATTAAATCAAAACACTCAATATGTCTATGTCAAATTACTATAATGGATTGGATAGAATACGAATTTATATATATATATATATTTGTTTAAAAAAATACTTTAATCAGATATCTAAATGCATTGTCCTGTATTTAGTAACTAATAGCATAATGGCGTTGATCCAAACACTAGGTAAAACTAATCTATTACACGCAACATGCCGTGGCTTAGAAAATTTCCTAGGCAATGTCGGCCACGTCAGAAAGACCCCCATTATTGTAAACCCTTACATAATTGCTACGTATAAACGTGCATGCGTGCTCGATGCACGCGCACGCGCTTTTTCCTCTTGGGTATCAGGATTGTACGAATGTTAAGTGTTTTCTACCATAAATCATTCTTAACTCATAACAAATATTTAACTCGATTACGCGAGATGTTGTTATTTAAAAACATATAAATATAATAAATTTGCTAACTGCAAAATGTATTATAAATACAATTTATACGCGATCCAAATTTTTATATTTAAATTAAAATATATTTAAAATTGTTCATTTTTATTCAGTTTTTGTTGTCTCAAAAATAATCTATAAAAGTATTAAAAAATGGAAAAAAAAAAAAAAAAAAATCCTTAGATTCGAAATAATACATTTGTTCATAAAATTTGTTAATTAGTATAAATCCTAACTATAACTCACCCTTCTCCTAAACCTAGTGTCAACTTAGCGTCAACCTTATATATTAGTAATTTTTTGCATTTTTTATACGAAGACTTCTGACAAAGCCCATTCCTATTTAAAAAAATGTAATAATTGATTTCTGTTTTATCAACTGCCTATAATAGTAGATATCTATATCTTTTAATTTTTCAACAATCGATAACAATGAATATCTACTTTGGAATATTACCTACTGTATCGATAATAGTAGATTTCTATTTTTTTAAAGTTACTAATTTTTAAATAAACACCAGATTATCAATTATTATTTCAATGGATTATCATATAGATCAGCAGCTTAAAAACAACTTAATAAACTTTCAATTGAGTTTTTATATAAATTGTAACTTAGTTATCTTGAGGATGCCCGCGTGTTTTACCAGAATCGTTCGTTTAATTTCGTTCGTAATCGTGAAAGATCGGATATAACACTAGCGAGTGCGCATGAGCAGTTGAACATTCTCGCTTGACCAATGTACGGCTATCGATAGTATCTTATTTAGCGGGATTATCATTGTTTCATTTTCGGTTTTTGCTAATACTTTTCTGACACAATCAGTGTGTATTCCTCTACCATCGGTAAAACATCTCGGTTACAAAGAGAAAGGGAAAGAGATAGAGATAGAGATAGAGATAGAAAAAACAAAATAAAGAAAGAAAGAGTAAGCTTGATACTTTTTTATCCTCTTTCTTTTTCTATTACATCCAAGTTATTTTCTGAACGTGATAATTTTTGTTTTCTTTTTTTTTCTTTTCGTTTCTTCCTTTCTCCATTTTAACTTCCATCCTTTAACACATACAGTATATACTTAGCGTTACATTACTTTGTTTAACTTTCTTTACACAGGTAACATCATCGACACAATGGCATCGATGAAATTATCGGCTAGTTCAAAATGCGTCAAGTACCTTATGTTTATCTTCAATTTAGCCTTTGTGGTAAGTTTTCAGTGTTAACCATTGGGATTTTTAGCCGATAAATACGTGCAAGTGTTTTTTTTTTAGTGCAAGTGCAACTAGAAAGAGAAAAAAAAAGATAAAAAGAAAGAAAGAGAGAGAAAGAGAGAATGAATGAGAAGTTGATAAATAAGTAGAGTGAGATAGAAATAGATAAATACGTCGCAATAATTCTGTGAAATATATATCGTTAGAAGTGCCACGAGTACGAGAAAACATATATATAAAACGAGTGTATATATATATATATATATATATGTGTGTAAGCAAGTACGTCAAACACCGGAGACTCCCGCTTCTTGAATATTTTTTAGTCTTATTCTTTTTCAAGGTGAAAGAGATCGTTGCACCAGCTGCACCGGCTGGCTCTTGCTAGTGCTGGTGCTGGTGCTGCTGTTGCTATTGGTGGTATATAACCGATACTTTTGTTACTGATGCTATTTCAAATACTATTATCAACTTCTAATATCGGCGAGAAAGAAAGATGTATGAATCATGTGAAAAATACGTCTTCTCGTTTTATTTCTATAAAATTTATTCTTGCTCTTCTCCTTTTTTTCTTCTTCTTTTTTGTTATTATTATTATTATTTTTATCTTTGTCGTACTATCCATTTGAAAACTTTAACACTAGATATATCAGACATGTCATTTTTACTTGTCGGGCCATTTCAATTTCATATTTCTACTTCATGTAACATTTGATTTCTGTAAATAATTAAGCGTTTTGTTATTTAAAAATATCTATAAATTCATTGATCTGTAAAAATTATTATTGTTAAATATTTTTTGTTATTTTTTAAAAGTAAACAAAGACTGGAAGTCTCAAAAAAAGCATTGTTTTTTTATACACCAGTCATTTTGACTAGTGTGGTAGAAATATGTATACTGAAAATGGTGGTATATCTAGTGTTAATGTTGAGATTTTTCTTTCTTTTTTTCTTCTGTATTTTTTATTTTCTTTTTCTTGAGTGCACGAAAAACAAATAGGGAAAGAGACGTTAAGAAGTAAAGAGAAAGACGAAAAGTAATAATAAAAAAAAAAAAATGAATTCTGAATACCAGGTTAAGTCTTTACCACCAAGAAAACCGGTCTTCTGACGTTGACTCTCGTATATATATATATATATGTAGTAAGAAACCTTTTTCGTTTTTTATTTTATTTCTTCTTTTTTTTTTTTTTTTAATTTTTTTTTTTTTAAGGTATACGGTTTCGCTACATCAAACGCCATATTTTTCGTTTCATTTTGTTAACATTTTCTTTATAAAACAGTGTATATAATACAGTAAATGTTAACAAACGCAAAAACTTAAAGAAATGGAAACGTTCCAGATTGTATTACTTTTTTTCTTGTTATTTTTTTTTTATCGTTCGATTCAAGATATCGCAAAGATTAATCGAACGAATGACGTAGTTTATTTATTTAATTTTTTTTCTCGATATATATTTTTGGCAACGTAAACGAACGAACTGTGAACGATCGTAAAAATTATCAGACGCATGAAACTCTTTTCACGACGATTTAATTTTCTTCTATCTTTTCCGGCTTCGATGTAACAAAAAAAAAAAAAAGATGTTGCTATCTTGATATTTTTATTTTAAATTATAGATAATTGTGTATCATCTTGTAGTTGAAACTTTTCGAAGTTATATATTATATACTCTCGTATATAATACGCATACGCGCACAGAAATGTTTTGTATAACGGAATATATATTTTTATAACGTTTTAAAAATATAAATAAAATAATATTTTCAATAGTTTAGAAAAATAAAGTAGAGAAAAAATTTATTTTTCAAGAAAAATTGAGAAAAAAAAAATTCGCTGCGGACAGGATTCGAACCTGTGCGGGTAGAACCCAATGGATTTCAAGTCCATCTCCTTAACCGCTCGGACACCGCAGCTCATGTGAGGTGCTTGTCTTATTCGGTATAAAAGCAACTTCGAAATCAACTGTGTTCTTTTATATAACATTACATAAACGCATTCAAATAATACGTAACATTATGCAAATTTTCTCGTACGAATTAATTATTAATCAATAATTTATAATTAATGAATTATTTTCTTTCTTTTTCTTTTTTCTTTTTTTTTTATATATACGGAATCGAACGTGAACATTTTTCTTTTCTTTTATTTTTATTTAAATTCCACGTCAATATGCATTTTTGTTTATTAATGCTGTTACAATGTTTAAAAATTTTGATTCATGATTCAAATCATCGGAATATCATTAGTTCATTATAGGTTATCTGAATATTAGATATTTCTATTTTGTTGGTTGTTCGTCAACGACAAAATTATTTTAAGTACAAGAAAGAGGGATTAAAAATGATAATGATTAAGGGAAAGATTTATTCCTCAATTATTCATTGTTCATAATTAATAAGAAATACTTAATTATCAGAAAAGCAAGATGGCGTAGTCAAAAAGTAATTTTATCATTGGTAGACGAAACATTAACACTTATAGCTGATATTGAAAAATTCTAACCTTTAATTTTTTTTCTCTTTCTCTCTCTCTCCCTCTCTCTCTCTCTCTCTCTCTCTCTCTCTCTCTCTTCTTTGATGAACCTGATATTGTTTCTTCGAAAAATGATATTGTCAGCATTGCTCAGTTGCATGACTCAACATTTGAAGTATTATTGAAGATAGAAATAGCATATGATAATTTATAAATTAAGCTAATATTTTCTCTTGAAACGTGCACATATTTGTCGAAAATATCGATCATTGAAAATCTTTAAATTTCCCTCTTTGCTTCCTCATTGCATCATTAAAAAAAACGTTTAATAATTAATCTAACTATAAAGTAAAGTTTCTTTTCTTTTTGTCTAGTTTACGATATTACGATAAACAATATAGATTTGTTCTTAACACCATTAGCCATTTTAATTTAAAATGTCTCTACTTCATGTAACATTTGATTTTTGTAAATAATTAAGCATTTTATTATTTAAAAATATCTATTAATCCATTGATCTATTAAAATTTAATCATTTTGTTTTTTAATTTTGTTAACATTTTGTGTTATTTTTTAAAGAATAAATAAAGACTGGAAACCTTAAAAAGCATTTTTTTTTTTGATACACCAGTCATTTTGACTAGTGTGGTAGAAATAGGTATACTGAAAATGGTGGTATATCTAGTGTTAAAAAACTCATACACGCTTATACTTAACAGATATATATATATATATATATGTGAATTTTATCTTGTTAACGATAGTTCTAAATAGAAAAAAAAAAAAAAGATAAGACAGAGAAAATGAGGGTAAAGAAGCCATATAATGATCAGTAACATGTACCCTAACACTCTAAGTCATATAAATTAGATTAAGTTGTTAGAAAACAGTTAATATATCGTTTTCTTGCTAATTTAAATAATGCAATTTTAAAATGATGAAAATCTATCACAAGAAACAGAAAGAATGAAGAAGAATTTATGTGTTAGTATTTTATCGATTAATTGAAAAACGAACGATTCTAAATGGAACATTTTGTGCGTGTCGGTTGATTAAATGATTAACAGTACTTGTGTTACACATTGAATAAATAAACGTTATTGGAATCTATTAACGATGTAATGTTTGAGTTCGAAAAATATACTACAATGGTTACGCCACCTTTAACTCGCATAACTCTTCTGCGAATATTTCCACCGTAATTTGTAATAATATTAATATACAATTAATTAAATATTAATATATAATTAATTATTATACATTGTATAAAGTTACAATTTGTTATTTTTTTTTTTTATTATTATTATTATTTGCAACGACGATATTATTATTTTAATACGCCGATGAGACCCTAGTAGCACAAAATATTGAAAAATATTGAATACATGTGTATTTAATATTAAAAAGACATTCAATGTCTTTTTTTTATTATTTCTTACATTTTTAATTTTAATATTTTATACTGCTTTTTATGCTTTTTAATATTAATATTAATAAATATTATTGTATTATATAAATATACTGTAATAAATATATTGTATTATTGTGTAGTAAATATATATTGCGTTATTATTATTAATATTTATTATATATTATTACATTAATATTATTAGTGTAATAAATATATTGTATTATTATATATAAATTAAATTTAATATTAATATTAAATACATATGTATATTCAATATTTTTCAATATTTTTCAATATTTTGTGCTACTAGGGGACTTGTTAACGAATAACAATATTAATTTATTAATTTATTTATTTTCAGATGACAGGAATAATATTCCTGATATTCGGTACGGCTATTCATGCAGTTTATTACAATTACAATCACATTCTTGACAATAAATATTTGTCAGTACCATCGTTGATGATAGCGATCGGTATTATTATCTTCTTCATTGCTTTCTTCGGATGCTGCGGTGCCGTGAGAGAAAATTACTGCATGTTGATTACCGTAAGTATTAACAGAATTATATATATATTCCTTTAAAAAAAAAAAAAAAAAAAAAAACAATTACAATCTTTTATCGAATTAATTGAAACATTATAATAATTTTTTCACAGTTCACGGCTCTATTAATATTTATTTTCATACTCGAACTCTCTGCTGGAATTGCTGGTTACGTTCTGAGATCAGATGCAGGTGAAATTCTTGAAAATAAGATGAAAGCTACTATACCGACGTATAAAAACAGTACTGAGATCACTCAATTCTGGGATGAAATGCAACAAGATGTAATGTATTTTCTATCATTTTTATAATTATATATATATATATACGTAATTAAAAAATCCCATGTATATACAATCTAAAAACATAAAACCGTATAATATTATATTAACACATTCGCGGCCGGCGTATTTTTTTCCTTTATTAATACTGAGTACCGGCAAAAATAATGAATTATTTAAATTTATATTTAAATAATAAAATAGAATTATTTAAATATTAAATATTATATATTAAAAATTGAATATTATACATTTATATTATAAAATTTATACAAATATATAAATATAAATTTTATATACATATATATATATTTTTAATTTTGACGGACAAAAAATGACGTGAATCATGTCAGCGACAACTAGGAATAGAACTTGAAAAGACGTGAATTTACGTTAGCTGTCGCGAATATGTTAATATATTTAATTTGTAATATTTATAAGAAGAGAATGTCATCAAAAAATTATCCTACCAAGTAAAAACAATAAAATTATTTTCTTTCAAATTCTAGTTCAAGTGTTGCGGTGTTATAAACAGTACCGATTGGAAGGCCAAATTTCCAGATGGCGAACTACCAATGTCTTGTTGTTCTAATAAGATAGGACAAATTGGTTCCAGTGCTTGTAACATTACGGTGGACACTGTTTATAAGCAAGGATGTGAATACACGTTTGGACAATACATCAAGGCACATGCTGTACAGCTAGGTGGTGTTGGTCTTGGTATCGCAATTGTTCAGGTATATAAATCTTTTTCTAATTAAATAAAGAAGACTCTCTATATTCTTATTTATATTTGTTAATGAAATGAAAAAAAAGAAAAATAAATAAATGAATGAATGAATGAATTACTAAAAAGAAAATTTGATTACAGGCGGTAGGCATATGGTTCTCAATCTATCTGGCACGATCTATTAGAAATAGTTACGAAAGTGTATGAAGTAACAACAACAACAACAACAACAACAAATAAAAAATATATCTTTAATAAGACGCAGCAATAAATTCCATTTACAAAATATTAAAATTTCTATTTTCCATCATAAACGACGAGATTTTAACAGATTTCTCTTTCATATACTTTTATATATCATATATACATATGTATATGTGAGTATTATATATTTAAGTAATCTCTCTTCCTTTTTTAAATAGTCTGATCGATTTATGCGTGCATACTTATGCACATATTGTACGATCGTTTTATATTACTTATTATACTTTATTATTATTATTATTATTATTATTATTATTATTATTATTATTATTATATATGTATAATATAATTATATATAATATATTATACATATATTTATTGTGTTTTCAAGTAGTGGAAAAAAGCGTCATTTGGCAACGATTTAGTAAGTTATTGTTATAATAATAAAAAATAAAAAAATTGATGTGTGTGTTGTAATGCTTATATAAAACAAAAAATGTCAATTCTATAGATTTGTAATAAAAATCATATTTACCAATTCTTTTTTTCTATTTTTATGGACTCATATTTATATATATGCCCATAATTATATGATGATTATGAAAGTAGTCTAAGTCAAAAAAAAAAATGAGTTTATTAGTTATTAGGCACCATATTATTTTAAACTAAATAAATTCAATGTAATTTGAAAACGATATTGTCAAAAATGAATCGTTAGATAATGTTTGTTTTTTCAATATTACATAAAATTCATATAATGTTCAAATAGAAATCTTTAAATATTTCGAAACAAGAGATACATGTATATATATATATACGCGTACGAAATTATGAAAGTCAATTAACGATATTAATAATTAAAAATATAATTTAAATATAAATGTAATCATCGATGTGTTTACATGAATATTATCTATTACAAATAGAAAATATACATTTCATTCCAAATCAATAACTTTGTTATGAAATAATTTCAACATGTATATATATATATATATATATGACGAATAGAACCATTTTTAAAAAGAAAAAGAATGTATGAATCATAGATGACGATTAAAATGAAACTTTTGCCTTTTTTTCTTTTTTTTTTTTACTAGAAAGTTCGCGTGCCTCTTTGTCACGCTCATAGGTAACATGCACTTTATCGTTTATTTCGTCTATGTATAAATAATGATGCAGTTAGTACGTGTGTACTAAAAAATCATAACTTTACAAGTATGTGTATGTGTTTCACTGAAAAAAATGAAAAGTAATCATAAGTATATAAAATACGTGTATAGAATAAAATTCAATAAAATTCTATTATATTTCATTATAAGAATGAACGATATTTCTGAAGAACTTTTGAATCCACCTGTTGTTACTCGAGAGACTCAACTACTTTACTTATCTTCGACCATACGCAAAACCCATTTACCGATAACACAAACATACATATATGTATAACATATGTATACTGATATCTAATGGATCATAGTAGTTGTTCGCAAATACGCGTATATCTTTCTAGCACCTGATAGCGCTGTTTCCTTACACAAAACCTTTCAACATAGTGAGCACAATGTATATTACGTTTTATTATAAAACTTGATATATACTATTAATAATAAAATATTAATAATTATAATATATTCTATATTTTTAATATATTATAGTATACTAATATAGTATACTATATTAATAATATAATATAATAATATACACATTCTATAATAATATATATATAATAAAAAAAATAATTATTTTCAATGAGATATAAAATGAAAATGAATAATTAAAATCATTAATTGGATGGTTCATTTCAACATATAATTTAGTATCAAAGAAGATACTGAAACCCTACAATTATTGCTCTTCATCCGTTTCCTATGAACGCAATGGTAATTACGATACTGCAAAAGTATTACGTTTACGTTCCATTAGAAACCACATTACACAAAAAAAGTGATGTAATCGAGAAGTTAGGTTGAAAACAGGTATATATACGGGTGTAATCGATGTGATTCTTGATAGACAGGATCGACAGGATTCTTGATTGAAAAAAAAAGAAACAAAAAATAACGAATATAATAAAAAAGAAAAAGGGGAAGATAGAACATATAAATAATATAATATAATTTAATAAATATAATATAATATATTAAATTATAATAAATATATTAACAAATTCGCGACCGCTAACGTGATTCACGTTATTTTACATTTTAAACATTTAATAAAAATAAATTTATATATATATAATATTTTATATATTTATATATATTATAATATAATATTTATTATATTATAATAAATAAATATATATATAAAATTTATATTTACATATTTATAAAAAATTTATATATTAAATTTATATTTAATTATTTAAATGTAATATTTAAATATTATATACTATAATCTAATTAAGTATTATGTATTATATATTATTATATTTTATTATTTAAATATCAATTTAAATAGTTTAAACCTATATTTATATATTTATATATAGAATATATGTAAAAATTATTGTTTTTTCAAAATTTCATTATGTTTGGTCGGTACTTAGTATAAGAAACGGAAAAAATATGCCGGCCGTGAATGTGTTAATATAAATTATATATAATAATATTAATAATAATAATAAATTATATATAATATATAATATATTAAATTATATATAATAATATTAATATTTAATTATATATAATAATATAATATGATATAACAAAAAAGAAAAACAGGAAACTATAATATCATATTAAATATATATATATATATGTGTGTGTGTGTGTATGTGTGTGAAAAAAAATTAATTCTAAATGAATTTAATCGTACGGTTGGTTGTTTTGTGTGTTATCAATTGTGCGGAAAGATATCGAAGGAGGCGCTCGATCGTCGAAAAGGCGAGGCAAAATGAGCCTCGACGATAACATAGTCATTGCCATAGTTGAAAGAAGCAGCAGTCGGTGTTGTTCCGAGCGTGGAAGTGCACGGATCTCTATCTTTTTCCTTAACTGACATATATATATATATTTTTTTTATATCAATCCTTCTTTATCTATCTTTCTTTCTCTCTGTGGATCATTATTAATTACCTGAACTTAAGAAGAGGACCAAAATGGCGGCCACTCATCTCGATGTTGGCCTACGTTGCATCAAATATCTTCTTTGCGCTGTCAACTCACTTTTTGTGGTTTGTACATAATATTTTCTTTTTATTTTTATTTTTTTTTATTTTTCTTTCTTTCTTTTCCTTATTTTTCACGTACGTTCGCGTGCGCGTGCACACACACACACACACATATATAACAAAACGCGAACTCTTTATATATATATATATAATTATTTTAATTTAATTTTATTTTAACAAATTATTATCATATATATTTTGATTTTTAATTTGATATAAAAATAGAGAGAAGCCATATTGTTTTTTCTTCCTTCCATCTTTTTTTTTTTACTTTTTAAACGAATTTCATATATTTGACCTTGAGAAATTTTCCTCGTCCGTATTCAATTTTCCGTCCCGCGTACTCACATATTCTTCAATTATTATTATTATTATTATTATCATTTAATTTTATTTTTTACATTTAATTTTTTTTATTCGAATCTTACGAGATTTGTTCGTCATATTTGTTTTTCTTACTTCCTTTGTTTTTTTTTCTTTTTCAATAGGAATATCTTCGCAATTAGAGAATACGTAGTAACATGCATAATGTGTACATGGATGCATAAATATATATATGCATATATATATATATATATGTATATGTGTGTAGTGTGAATAGTACTATACATACGCACGTTCGACCGTTTCTTCCTTCTTTCCTCATTGATCGTCTCGTTTGTCCTTGAGTGTTAGACTAACTAAACCTTTGAAATTTTCCTTACTTCTTAATGCCGAAATATACGTTTTTAATTTTATTTACACAATGCTTAAACACACACACACTCATACACATACACATACATATTCATCTCTACTCGTACAATTATTTAAATAGCGAATGATTCAAATATTCGTACAAGTAGAAATGAAAAATAAAATCATACGCGCGTTTTATTATAGAAAAATATTTTTCAACGTCTCTCCGTTCAATGTTCTTTTTCTAATTTTTTTTATTTTTATTTTTTTGAAACACACAAAGAACGAGGAGGAACAAATTCGTAGAATAATAAATCTTCAGATTTTTATTATCATTGATTTTTTTTATTTCTTTCCCTCAATCCACTTACTACTACCACCATTGATTTCTCATTCGAGGAAATAAATCGACGATTTATTTTTTCATATTTCGTTCTATGAACTGTTTGAACAAAAAAAAAATTACTGAACTCAACGTGGAACTGTTCTAAAAAAAAAACAAAAAAAAACAAAAATAGAACAAAACCTCAAAGCCATTTTGATAAACCAAACGTCTCGGTGCATAAAACCTCGGTGTTATAAAAAAAGAAAAAGTAGAAGGGGAAACAAAAGGGAACAATACTTATCTTAATTTTATTTATCAATTTTCAACGCCTGTTTCAAATAATGATTTTTTGAAAAATATTATAGTATCTTTGCTTAATTGTATACAAATGCATATACAATTTGTGATGTTTATAATAATGCAAGAAAAAAATATATTTTCCAAATGTCCCTAGTAACACAAAATATTGAAAAATATTGAATACACATGTGTATTTCATATTTGAAAAGACATTCAATGTCTTTTTTTTATCTTTTACTTTTAATATTTTTAAATATTTTTATACTACTTTATTTAAATTTTAATATTTTAATATTTTATTTTAATATATTTACGTTTTTATTTTAATATTACACTTAATTTTAATATTTTATACTACTTTTTATGCTTTTTAATATTAATATTAATAAATATTATTTATATGAATAAATTAAATTTAATATTTAATTAATATTAAAATTAATAAAAATATAATAATATAGAAGAAGAGGAAGAAGTTTATTTTTCAGGTATACCCCTTTAGGTTGTTTACTCCGAAGG
>NW_015149003.1:812041-876234 GCF_001465965.1 Polistes dominula
CCCTTGACAATATACTTAATTCTAATTATGCCCTAATATAATATTAAATATAATAATAGAAATAAATTAAATTAAATACACATGTGTATTCAATATTTTCTACTACTAGGGGTTTTTCTTTCGAATTATCATAATCTTTTTTATAGAATCCTTCTTCCTTCCTCTCTTTCTTTTTCTTTTTCCTTGACCAAAACGTCAAGAGTTTGTATGTCGTGCAATTTGCGATAAGAAAAATAATAAAGAAGAAAAATGATCGTTATACACAAGTCCGATGAGTAATACGTAAATTATATTTTGTTGTTTATTGTATGTCGCTACGTTTCAGATTAAAATTTATTCTTTTTTTCTTTTTTTTAATTTTACGTAATACTTTTCATATTTTTATTATACCTGTTTTTTCTTTTTTTCCTTTTTTTTTTTTTTAATATTCGTTTTACGTACAATATTTTAACAGCGATTTTTTTTGTAAATTCTTTTATACCAAATGAATTATCAACTAATGGTTAGATAATGTGACGTTCAAAGATATCTACTCGAGATATCTGTTCTCTTTAGATAGCAAGAAATAAGAGAAGTTAAATAAAGTTTACTTTACTTACGAGCTAACTCTTTTTATCGTTCTTAATATTTTTTTATTTTTACATATATATATATATATATATACGTATATAATCGTGCCGCCATTTTCTACTGTTAAGTTTCATTGAATGGCTACATCAATTACAATTATTATTTTCTTATTGTTAATTAATCATTAATCGCACTTTACGATCAAATGAGAAAATATTTCTTTAATATTATTTTTATATCTATAATAAATAATTTATCGAGAAATGGTTATAAATAAATAATGTTATAAATATCAATGTGTTTCTATTTGAGAAATATAAAACTTGCTGTTTTTTTTTTCTTATCACGTTAATAATAGAAAACAAAAAAATGTATTTCATTTGTAAAATAAAATTCGAAATATTGTGCAATTTGTTCGTAACGTGTTTAAATATCAGTCAAGATTAAAAATCATTCCGAGAATAGTATTTAAACATCGATTATATTTAAAAAGAACACGAAGAACGGTTTATCAGTAAAAGATAATTTTATGATCCACGTATTAATGTCGAACGAAAACAAAATGTTTTTTTTTTTTTTTTTTTGATAAATCGTCATCGGATAAATGATCTTATTTTATCTTTTCTTTAATTATTAATTTTTCTTTCACAATATACATGAAAATGAAAAAAAAAAGAAAAAAACAATATTCAAAATATGAAAATACTTTAGGTGTGCAGTATAATTAAATCGTCGATCTCTCAAATACGACATATCGAAACATTATTTTTAGATTTGTAATGAAGTTAATGATAAAAAATGTGGAAAAATAAATAAATAATAAAAAAAAAGAAGATTCTATTTTAAATTCTCTTACATAATTTTATAATATTTACAATTCCCTCGACACCATTTTTTGCTAATTGTAAAAATATCATCGATCAATTAGTAAAACATTTAATAAAATATTTATTTAACTTCGCATTTAACAATTAACACCTCGATTGATTCACATTGATTGGAAATTGTAATCAGCGATACGTTATCGCTTTCAATCGATAATATAGCATTCTTTTAAATGACGAACGTTAACATACGTTCCCAATGTATTTTCAATGATGATACAATATAATATGATTTATAGAAATCGTTTAAAATGTGAAAATAACACGCGTATGATTTTATTTTAATCGACGCTAAGAATTTGACGATCCACGTGTTTTTAATTCAATGAAAAAAAAAAAAAAAAAAAAATAACATGACATTGATTATTAATTAATAATAATTCATTTATTGATTTCAGTTGACGGGTGTAATGATAATATCGGTTGGTTCAACGATTTATGCCGTTTATGAAGATTTTTCACATTTCTTGGATCCCAAATATTTCTCACCAGCCACACTCTTGATCGTAGTTGGCATATTGGTTTTTATAATCGCTTTCTTTGGATGTTGCGGTGCTCTTCGTGAAAGTACTTGTATGGTTCTCGTCGTAAGTAAATAACGAATATTATTATTAACAACGATTCATTCAAAATTTATGCAAATATTTATACATTTTATTTCCTTTTGTTTATCCCCTAGTTCGCTGTTTCCTTATCGGTTGTCTTGGTGATGGAATTGTCTGCAGCAACTGCAGCGTACGCTTTACAAGACACCGTTAAAGATCTTTTGGAGAGTAAAATCAATACTACAATGCATGAATACGATAAGAATACAGAAACTAAAGATGCAGTTGATTTCATGCAATCCAGGGTACAAAATTATTAAAGATTTTACGATTAATCTATAAGCTATAAAAGAGAACTCGTATTTAATTACTTGATTTAACATTTGTTTCTAATAAACATTTCAGTTACACTGTTGTGGTTATAATGGTAGAGATAACTGGAATGAAATTAATTTTAAACAAGAAAACGACAAAGGTATACCTAACTCCTGCTGTGGAATTCTCGAATTTGATGGAAATAACACTATGTGTAAGATTCCTTATGAAATAGGCTGCATGAGCAGACTTTCCATCATAGTTAATCGCAGTGCACTTTACATTGGTACAGGAGCCGTAGCGATAGCTCTTATTCAGGTTAGTTAATATAAATAAAATACTTATTTTCGTGAATTATTAAACGTAAGAGCCCATGAAATATAACATAGAATATGGTATGTAGTTTTGAACGTTGAAATATAGCGCGAAAGGTTAATATTTGATATAATTGTTAAAAAGATTTACCACACCTATCGTCAAATGATTCATCAGGATTGCATTGGAAATTTTCCCTTTTATATATCATTCGGTATTTTATCATTAATACTATTTAAAATTCGATGAATCATTTGTAAGACGTTTGGATGAACTTATTTGTAATATAAATATTGTCATATTTTCAGCTGACTGGAATAGTATTCGCATGTATGTTGGGTAGAGCCATCAGACGACAAAAGACAGAAAGAGAAAGACGTAAGTGGGAATTGAGAGAAAGTATCGTAAATGGTTATCAACCTCTTGGAAAGGCAGATCCGTTGACAACCTTCCCCGTTGTATACATGCAGTCTCCTGATTATCCATTGAAAGATACTGCAAATTGCTAGTCCTATAATTTCCATTTAATGTGAAATATGTTATTTGTGTGCCATTTCAGAGGTATATCAAAAGAACGATTATTATTCATGATCGCTCCTTATCCTACAAAATAAAAAAAGTCAGTATTTTCTATCAGTTGTCTAATTTACAATAAAACATTTGTAGTTTTTTTCTGTTCTTATTTTTTTTTTTTTTCATTTTTATTTCTTTGCTCTTTTTCTTTTTTTTTTTTTTGATTGCAATCGTAAAATTAACGAAACAAATTTAATTATACACTATTTTGTTGTTGTTGTTAAAAACAAGAAAGTATTTTAATAACTAATAAATATTACATATATTTCTCCGAGCTCGCATTTAAATAAACGCGAGTTTCATTTAATGTGATACCAAAGTTTATATTTAATATTAGACTATCGAGCAATTTTTAAATAGAATAGATATCACTTTGAAATAATATATATATATTACTTTCAATTACACGAATTGTAAATATATATATATAGAAAAAGACAATAGACATTTTTAATTATAAATTAAACATTCGTTTTTTTGAATTTATCTTTGCTCACACTTCCATAATGTTTATACAAGTTTTTATTATTGTCTCTTGTCTATAATAAAAATCTACAAATGTAACAGTATTATTTGATATAAAAAAAAAAAAAATTTTTAATAACTGTTACGAAAAAGTATTTTTCATTATTATAATAATTAAATTTTGACAGTGTCATCCATGTATAAGATATATTGTACTTAATTCGAGAATAAATTTTTTTCTACAACTTATTAATTAATTTTTTCTCCATCATGCTATTAATTCGTAAGGAAACAAAAAAGACAAATAAAATCAAATAATAAAAATTGACACGTACTGTATAATTTATATTTGATGCCTCTTTTGTTAGCTGCTATATTCCATATCGCATGATATTTAAAATGAAACTGTGATAACGCAACAATAAAATTGTTTTGCAAATATGTTATCAATAATATTTAAATGTTACCAAAAATTGATTGCTTTTTCAAGAATTTCAGATGCTTCTTTTTCGTGTTTACCATTTTTAAGATATGGCGGTGTTAATTCTCTGTAAGCAAGACAAACACGTCTTGTTGTTACATCTTCTCGAAGCACTGAATGCTCCCAATTATATCTAGAAAAATAATTGTATTGTTAAATAAACTACTAAACTAATGTATTAAAAATATTGCATATATATAAAATTTTGATGAAATATACCTCGCAATTCCATATAAAACCATTAATGATTTAGCTGGCATAGGTAAACGTACTACAATGTCTTCCTGTGGTTGTTCTACTTTCATATCAACTTTGGAAGAATAATCTTCTACGCAATCTAGATTGTAACATTTATTCGATTTAGTATATGGTGTCATCGTTAATACAGAATCACCTAAGACATTAACCGTGACTATACGCTCTCCCCATATCCAACAATCATCTATATGAGGATCAATAGAAGCTCCTCGTTTTGGATTATATTCAAGAGTACATTGTTCTACCGTTTGAAAATTATTTAGAATTGGAACTTCGTTGAATTTCTTTTGTATAAATTCTGTAGTCTTAGGAAATCCATTGAATGTACCTAAACGTAATTTTCGTTTCTTAAAATTACATTTTGGACCAAAATTCTAAAAGTTAATGTTTGATAAGAGTTAATACAAATGATAAAATTAATGTTAATTATAATGAACATTTTTACACACTTGTTTTCTTCTACCACTTTGCGATGGTTCCCATGGTAATTCATCTAGTAACTTTATTAAAGTTGATGTTTCTTCTGTACTTAAAAAATCCAGCTGCGTGAATGAAAAATGATCAAATATCAGAATATTACAATTGATACGTTCACAAAATATGATAACTTTTATATTAAAATTACTTGAATAAAAACACCTGGATAATCTATTGCTTGTCCATCGTGATGAGGATGTTGTTTGTACAATTCCATATCCCATCCAGGCCATGCTTTATCGCAATGCGGACAATAAACATAAGATGATTTTTCCTACAATTAAAAAATACAATTAGGATTGAATCTATGAATAAGATTTCTTATCTATTCTAATATGTTTTTTAATATTATAATGAATTTATTCAATAAATAAATCAAAGAAAGACAATTCTAAAAAAGACAAAGTATAATTATAATTAAAGTTTAGTTAATAATTACTTACTTGTAATTTTTCTTTTAAATTTAATTTTTTTATATTAAATTGTTCTTCGCAAATCAAGCAACTTCGTATTCCTTTACAACCACATGGACGTACGGTTTCCATTATTTATAAATATAAATATTTCTTTAAATATTTACGAGGTAAAGAAATGAAATTTGATTTCTTTGATAGGTTAGGTTACTTACTGTCATACGTATACATATATATATATCGCTCTGACATCATATGAATATTAGGCGGCAAATTTGAAATACTTTTCATGTAACAGCACAAACGTTGAGTGACATGCAATTTGAAAATAAAAAATATAGAAAAGAAGAAATTAAAAATATATTTATATATAATTTTAATTTCTAATTGTGTGAAATAATAGCTTTGATGCAAATTGTTTCACTTTAAAGGAATATGGTTACTATTTTTCATAAAAGTTTTTCTCTTTAAATTAAAACTATACGCGTACTGCATAATAATATGTGCGTGATTAATCTGTGTAATGTTTAATAAATATAAAAAAAAAAACTCAAACGTCATTTTATTATCGTTCTCGTATTTTTTAATGTTTGTTCTTATAAAAGGTACCCCCGGCCCTATTACGTTTAATTTTATATACAATGTTTATATGTGTGAAAAATAAAAATATTATTGTGTGATATTATCTTCATAGGGTTAATGAAGTATTGTCAACATAAATGAAGATAATATTCCAAGAAATTATCAATTCCAGAATTACAAATACTTTAAAACTATTTCTGCGTCAATCGTTATCTTTGACCTCTGTTCCTTTAAACCTGTATATAACTCTTTCGATTTCCAATTTCATGTTAAATACTCTTAGTATCAACTGCTTCATTATTCTAACTACGACTTTGAAAATTTAACGAAATAATTATTAAAATACGTAAAGGAAATTGATAAAAAAAAAAAAAAAGATGATCGTACAATTGTTAAGCATTTTTCTAATACTTCATGTGTCCTATGCTAGTAAGTAAAAAACCTGTTTTAAATTTGAACGCTATAAAAACAATGTTTAAAAGATTTCTTAAAAATGTATCATAAGTATCAATTGAATTAGTACACACTCTACTTGTGATATTTTTTGTATTATTTAATATTTTTAGATGATGATTGTCCTAACATAATAAGTAAGGCTGGTTGGGGAGGAAGGGCACCGAGAGGTATTAATTACCTTATATTACCATTACCAAATGTAATAATACATCATACTGTTACATCGGAATGTAACACACGTTCTGAATGTTCACAAAGAGTACAATCCATTCAATCTTATCATATGGATACGCTTGGTTGGTATGATATTGGTTATAAGTAAGTATTTTATACAATTATGATTGTTCGTACTAGCATAAAAAAAATGATAAATATATTCCAATGAATAATTTATTTGATTATAGTTTCATCATCGGTGGAGATGGTAATGTTTATGAAGGTGCAGGATGGACCAAAGAAGGTGCCCATACTTTGGGATTCAATAAAAATTCTCTTGGAATAGGTTTCATTGGTAATTTCGAAGGTAAGAATATAATAATTTGAATTATTTAATTAATATACGAAATAACTTTTACAAAATATCAAAAAATAATTCGATTATATTTGATTCTTTCATTTTGTTGTTGTATTATAGAAAAAGATGCGAGCAATAAGATGTTAGAAGCTGCACACAAATTGATCAGATGTGGTGTTTCCAAAGGTGTATTTCGTGATAATATTCGTGCCATTGCTGCTAGACAAGTAGCACAAACACTCAGTCCTGGATATCATTTATACGTACAAATTCAAAATTGGCATGAATGGAGTCATGCCTGATTAGTTTTCTCAACATTATTGTTAAAATATTTAAAAAAAACAATCTATTAATACTCTTTAGGGTTTCTATTTAAAACATGGGCACTTGCATCAAAAATATTTGATTATTTAATTTGATCAGAGTACTATACAAATTACACGCATGATAATTCTGATCTAATTTTGTCAAAAATATTATCATTATATATTATTTTTGTTTTTAAATATTTTATGTATGCAATATTTCTTGTTAATAAATAAATAAATAAATAAATAAATATCTTATACACAAAATTTGACTTACAATTAAATTATAAAATTATTGTCATTTTCTATTGATAAAATATAAATTGAATCTATCAGCGTCGTAAAGAAGAAAAAAAAACAAATAAACAAATTAAATGTTAAACTAAATTTGTTTTGCATTAACTCTTTGGGGCACGGTGGGATTAAAAGTGTTCCACCTTTTTGATACACCATAATGCACGGTGGGACACTTTTAGTCCCACCTTGAAATATTATTGCAATAGCTACACATACTTATAAATTTATATTTCGTCTTATTTACGCAAAACAATTGGTTATTAATTCTTTTTTCTTTATGTTTTTACATTATTACATTATGCAATATCTTTATTAAAAAAATATATCAATTTTGTTTAATTTAAAACGTAATCAAATTTCTCTATGCAACATAGGGCTATTTTATTATCTGAAATTCTATGCCGCAAAGAGTATAATAATTAATAATAAGATTAATAATAAATAATAAGAGTAATAATAATTCTTAATAGAAAGGTACGAATAAAATTACGTCCCATATACTTAAATATATTTATTGTTCGATTTGGAGGTATGTATATTGCGCACAGATCGCTATATTGCAACAATTCATTTTATTACAGTGCAAACACTTTCTTATCGATCTTAACTAATTTTTAATTCTGTTTTTTCCTTTTTTTTTTTTTTTCCTTTAAACGTACACATACTCCCATCTCCGACCACCTTTTATTTCCATCATTGTCATCATCATCATCTTCAGTTTTTAATTAACAAATGCAAAAAATGTTTTATCGTATTGTATTTTTGTTAATCTCTCTTTCACTTTCAACGAATTGATTTTAAATTAAGTTGAGAGGGTGGGATGTAGAAGGGGGGGATATGATCAGGATTATGCAAAAGCAAACAAATTGGCAAATATTTTTTTTAAACAAATCGTTCATCAAATTATTACGAAAACAATCTTTTCATGGATGTTTCATTTTAATCTTTTTTTTCTTTCTTCCATCTTGTATTCTTTTCTTTTCTTTTCTTTTATCTCGGAGAAGACTAGTCGGGACAAAAAAATAAATAAACGAATTACAAATATAAATCGTAATGTTGTTTATAATAATAATAATAATAATAATAATAATAATAATAAAAAATAAAGAAATAAATATATAAAAGGGGGTAAAGTAGAGGTGGTTAGAGGATTTATGGGATTTATTCTAAGGCCTCGGTTTCGAACTACTAACATAAGCTATATATATATATATATATATCAGATATATATCGCCTTTCTAACAACGATACATAGGTCAATATTCGTTTAGTTTCATTTTATATAATACGTACAGGTAAATACGTATGTATATAATCAGAGACTTGAAAATCGGAAGCAAAACATGTATGAAATCTTGTTATATTCGTTACCATTTCTRTTTGTTTGTTTGTTCGTTTGCTTTGAACGACAATTATTTGCATCTATCTTATTAATCGTCTTTTATTAATTTCCCTCCTTTTTTCTTTTTGATATTTTTTTTTTGTTTCATTGATAAGAGTAATACAAATTGTGCATAGATGGTAGTGTCATTTAGTTTGATATTTTCTTCGATAAAATATTTTTATGTAGATCTCTTATGCAATCGTAGTTTGAATTTTTATTAAATAATTATAATAATAATAATAATATTAAAAAAGTCATCATTTTAAAGCTTTCCTCAATCATTATAATTTTAATAAAAATTATAAGGACAATAAAATTAAATCAAAGATAAACAACAATGTATCCAACTCACGAATTGTACTTTCCTAAATCCTTTTTACAAGTCTCTCATTAATTTTATACGACACATACAATTATTTCATTTAAAGTTAACTACATTTGCCATAGTTCAGTCGGTCGTTTGTATTTTTAATTCATACTTTTTCATCATATCTTTTCACTTTCGGAATTTTTCTTCTTTTCTCTCTCTCTCTCTCTTTTTCTCTATTTTTCATATTCACCTTTCTTATTTAACAATTTTTCTTCGCTGATATGCAAGAAAAAACAACGATAAAAACAAACACAAATGAAATAAACTAAATTAAGAGAAACAAAAATGTAGAAACAAAAAAAAATACAAACGAAAAATAATAATATAAAAATAATAATAATAGTAATAATAATAATAATAATAATAAGTCATTCAAGAGAGAAAAAGAAAAGAAAATGCACAATCTTCTCTCGAAAATGTTGAAAAATGTCTTTACCACCATTATATTAAGTTAAATAAATTCTTTGGCGTTTTATACGACGATATTATTTAAATTACAGTTTTACGTGTATATATATATATATATTTACCCTTTTCCTTTTTTTTTTCTTCACTTATTCTCTAAGCGAAACAACGAATTATTTATTTAGGCCTGTTTCATGATAAAAATCTTCATTGAAAATTATCTTCATTGAAGGAAAGGAAAAAGCATGTATAATATAAATAACAAAACAATAAATTAAATTGATGTTTTAAGTTTGACGAACGACGATAGAGTAAACTCAAATTTACAGTTTTTTTTTTTTTTTTTTAAGATTTCCAACATAATTTTATTATATACTTCTCTTTGTACGTTTTTATGTACAAGGTTCCAAGTTTTGTCAGTTTTTACTCTTTTTTTTTTTTTTTGTTTTTTTTTTCCTCAGTGTTTTTCATCTTTTTTTTCTTCTTCTTCTGCTTTTCTTTATCTAATCTAATCTAATCTAATCTAACCTACTTTTCTCTCTTTCTTTTTATTTTTTTTTGTATATTTTAATTTTTTAATGCCAAACAGTCCCTGTGACGTATCATTATTTGTTTAATAAAACACATTGTTTGCTTTTATACATAAAATTAATTATACACACTCTTTCTTTCTTTCTCTCTCTCTCTCTCTCTCTCTCGCTCTATTTCTCTTTTTCTTTCTTTCTATTGAAATAATTTATAATTGACAATAAATATAAATAATTAAAAGAGAAGGAAGGAAAAGAAAAGATAATTAGAAAGTATAATAATAATAATAATAATAATTAAGAATATTTATGATAAAAAGATAGAAACTTAAAAAAAAAAAGGATTGTTTAAAAAGAAGAATTTTCTAACAAGTGTTATTATCCTTTCTCTTCTTCTTCTTCTTTCTAATACATAAATAATATATTACAAACACGAATCCATTTAAAAATCGATGCTAAATGTACAATCTTCAATAAACAAAGATTGACAATAGCAACGATCATTCCCATATTTTTATCATTCGTGTTATCTTTCGTGAAAATTTTTTTTTTAATATCTCGTCTCGAAAGTTTCTTCCTTTATTTTGTATTATTATTTTTAACGTTTTACTCTAGCACAAAATTATTCGTCGTTTCTTTTTTCTTGTTTTAAATATTATTTTATTGAATAACGTTATTCAATAAAATAATATAAAATAAACAAACAAATAATATTGTGTGCATGTAAAATTAAGAAGAGAAAAAGAAAGAAACATGGGAGTGACGATTTAAAATATACATTTTTGTTTTTTAAATATACAGTAGAACCACTCCAGTTAATTGAATAAATTATTTTTGTATTATTTGAACATACATACACACACATGCATACAATGTTGTAATAATCAGAAACAATTATGTCTTTCCAATTGAATTCAGATAGACTGGAAATGATTCAACTGTACACGCACACAAATTACACGTACGTACAAATATACGTTCGTCTTTAAAGAGTATCGGACCGATGAAAAAATGTACAATCTTCGAGAGAACATTTATAGTAATATAATCACAATCATAATAATAATAATAATAATAACAATAATAAAAAATATAATACTTCTGATAAAAGCGAGTTAAAAGTGTGGGAAACGAAAAAGAAAGGAGAAGAACAAGAGAATAATAAATTAGCACCAAACAAAACCAAAAAAAAAAAAAAACAGAAAGAAAAGGTAAGAGAACAATTTAGAAAAAGTTGATCTTATTCTTTGTGTTTTGAAAAAAAAAGAAAAGAAAAGAAAAGAAACGAAAAGAAAAAAAAAACAATAAAAATAAAATATAGAGAAAAATTATGAAGTGTAAAAAATCAGTGTTTAGTAAGATCGAATTTAAAAAAATAGAAATCAATCAATTCGTCAACATTTTTCGAATAATAATGAATAATATTAATTTGAATAATAAGATATAATAATAATATGAATAAAATCACATCGGTAATAAATCTGGATCATTTTGAAATCACATCATATACTTGTTTTAAATTCGTTTTCCTAACTTACTAGCGGTAAAACTTTGTCTTCTTATATATATATACAATAATTATATGAGCAGCCTTCGTTTTTTTTTTTTTTCACAATAGATTTCTTTCTTTTTAAAGCAATCATTTTTAGGTGATCGAAGAGATCTCACTCATGTTCGATCAATGTAATTCATATCATCATCATCATCAACATCATCAACATCATCTCATCATACAAGTATTGAATTATATTGCTCTCCTATGATCATCGAATACATAAACGATTGATCGATATATTATTTTGTGTGATATTTTTATTTATTCTTTTTTTTAAATTAGTATTAATATTTATATACTTTGTTTTCTCTCGTTATTCTTATTATTTTTATTTCTCTTTTTTGGTTTATTCGACACATTCTCTCTCCCATTGTTTGGACTAAAAGATACTTTTTTGTTTTTGTTTCTTTTCTTCACTATGATCATTGTGATCAATACTAAAAAGGGATTTGTATGTCCTGTACTGTGATAAAGAGAGGATTATTAGTAACTTAAATATAAAGTGTCGTACAGATGAGAGCACTGTGTATAATGGTGTTTGTATTTAAATAACACGAACAATGTTTCTCAATCGGATAAACAAACAAATGAATGAATAAACTAATGAACGAATGAAATTATGAATGAAATAAGTAAATGAATGAATTCAACGGAATCATTCTTGCTGCCAACGAATCATCAATGCACCTCCATTTAATCTGCTAAGATTTTGACTACTACACGTTCAACTTATCGTTAGCACGATGGCTAATCGAATGGAACGGAAAGATAAGAACGAAAAAAGAAAAAGAAAGAAAGAAAGAAAGAAAGAAAGAAAGAAAGAAAGAAAGAAAGAAAGAAAGAAAGAAAACAAAAAATAGAAAGAAGATTTTTACAAAAGACCACCCTTGCGTCCAAAGAATAATGAACTGATGGAACCTAGGGCGGTTTGAGTAATGGATTCTCTGGTAACTGGTGTTGCAATATTAGCCGGTGCCATAACTTTTCCTAAATCTGATCTAGTTGGTTTACTACTATTACCATCGCTATCTCTTTTATCTTGAGTAGCAAACGCGCATTCTAAAATGAACGATCTCATTGGCGAATCTAAACTAGAATTAGCAGAGGACACAACTGAAGAACCACCATCGTCGTCATCGTCCATCTTATTTCTATGATCATCGTCATTCATATGACGTTCCAACATTTGTTTTGATCTAAATTCGGAGGAAACCGAGGATGAGGATGACGAGGACGAGGGTAACGAGGATGTGAATAATCTTTCTTGACTGACGCTAGTGGGCATTGATCCTTTGAGGAAGGTCAGTTGTGCCATTGGACTTTTCATCGAACGTCGCGTATATAAAGCACCCTGAAGTGCCAAAGGTGAGATTGAGGAACCAACGGTCGTCGACATGATAGCATCTATTCCTATTCTTTCAAGTTTTTCAACCAATCGTATTCCTGACAATGCTTTTTTCTCGGATCTTGAAAGCGACGGTTTTGATCTCGTTCGTTTGTTATGTTGCGATTGAGTTGAGGATTCCGTACTGAATGTACGTTTCAATAATTCAGCTCCACTGCTTAACAGGCTGAAAGATAGAGAAGTATTTTCTTGTTGCGATGTTGCAGATGGTGGTGGTGGTGATGTAGATCTCGTTGCTGGTGGACTGGCGTCTGGACTATTACAAGGTGTGGCCGTTGGTATGAAGTTTCTTTCACCGTTAGGTGTTGCCCCACAGGAAGTACCTACGCAGGAAGGTGTCACAGCCTTAATTCCTCTTTCATTAAGCATCTTAGCCAAGCCGAGTGTCGTCGAAAAAGTCGAGGTAGAATTACTCCTGCTACGAGTTCTAGGACTATTTCTTCCAGAATTTCCAGCGCTACTTGGTGCCGTTGCTACTCGACTACCAACGATACTTGGTGTCACACTCGTATGCTCGTCCGGATGAAGTACCGTGCTATTCGTAAATGTATACACCGAGCCTGTATCTTGGAAAAGTTTACCAGGATTCGCGTATTCCTCGTCTTCCTCTAAATCCGACAAAGTAAAGGTCAATAAACCAATATCTTCAAGGCCACGTCCACCACGCGTTCTAACACCTGGCCTATCTTCCAATAATCCACCTAAAGTAGGCGTAGCTAATCGTGACCAATGATGTAACGTTTGCGAACCCTCCATTGGTTTTACTATCTGTAATTTCTCTGGAACTCTCCAGGCATTTCCTGCATTAGCACTGAAACCGCTTAGATTACCACTGCTACCGGTTGACATTATACTGTCAGGTGTTCGACAACCAAATGGTAAAAAGTTCGGAGGTGAATGTGCGATACCACCATCGTAATCATAGTTGTATCCAGCACCAGTACTCAGACATGCTCGTCTTGTTAGCACTTCTGCAGGTGTCAATCGACGTAAAGCTGCTTCCAAATCGGCTGCACCCGGTGCACCAGGTACTCCAATCCTTTGTGGTCCTCTGTTAATAAAGACAAATATAATAAACATTTATTACAAATCATTTTCTTATAGATTATTTTGTACGTATATACGGATTGTACGAATACATACGGATAATCATCAAATTCAGTGAAAAGGGAACCTTCGCTCTCGCTGTGACCGGTAGAATCGAAACTTGGAAAACCAAAAGATACATTAGATTTAACTTGAGTAGAACTCATACGTGGACCCATCGAACCGCTAGATAATGTTGATGTTGTCATAGAACCTATACGAGGAAATTGATTCATATCTGCACTAGAGTAGGACGCTCGTGAAGCACAACGAACCGTTTCGAATACTTTCTTATAGGTTGGCCTAAATAAAGAAAACAAATTGTCATCGTTAAATCATGTATGAAAGTATCTAAGAATGACGATGACATTTTAACTTACGTTCGATCGGTAATGATGCCAGAATCAAGACTCAATTCCGAATATAGAGAAGATTCCAATTCCGAAGCTATCGAGTCTGGTTGTGGTGCAGCACCCATCGAAGGAAACAGTGATCCACCTCTTACGGTTGGCATTCCACGTTTTCTTTGTTTACGCAACTGTTCTTGCGTTTCAGATAGTAGATTAACAACCTACAAAAAACGAAAATAGAAAAATAATTCATGAAATTTAGTTAAATTTGGAATTCCTTTTTTTTTTCTAAAGTACCATTGTGCTTTGATTACTGGTTAAAGGTGTGCAGCTAGTGTATTCGAATAATATGATGACAAATATATAAATTACCTCGGCATATCGTTCTTTAAATTCCGCAAGTTCACTAGCAAGGGTGTTCTGATTATCTCTGGTAATGACTAGAGTCGCACCGACCTCATCATGCTCGGCCAAGAGTTGAGCTAACCTGAGCTCAGTTTCAGCTAATTTAGCAGTCAGGCTAATTATTTGTTCATGCTGTAACCTATTTTCTTCTTTTTGTCGACCAAGTTCATCTGCCATATCGTCCACCTCCATATTGGCATTTGCTATTACATTTGATGAGATTATTTTCATTTCAATAAATTACAATTAAACATAAAACGTTTCAATTAAAATAATATAATTAAAACTAACCGAGTTGAGAAGCAATGTCCTTTACAAGGCGGGCCTCTTGTTCCTCGGTATCGTTGGTCTCGCTTATCAATTTGGAAAATTCATTACGCAATTGTTTGTTCTCATCTTCTAACGTACTTATTTTCCTTTGCATCATGTCCAAATTGATACCACGTAAACCAGTTGGTGTACCACTTTCGGAGCTCGACTCGTCAACGTCGTTTGTGAGAATTTGAATGAGTTCGGTTTTCTTGTATAATTCATGATTCAATTGTGTGATCTTTTCGTTTGCCTCTTTCAAATCTGATTCTAGGGCGTTAACAGTACTCTCAAGTTTTTGATTGTGCGTCAGCAGTTCTTTACCAATGCGTGCCGTCAATTCCAAATCTTTTTCTTTCTACAAAAAAAAATAATAATAATTGTTAACAACAATATATGATACTTTTCATTTGTTTGAGTATGTTAATATTATTAAACAATTAATCTATGATCGTTATGGATTAAAAAAGTAATATTTTATATCATTGTTTCATTAAGTTCTACATTTTTTTCAACTTTTTACTGAATAAATTAACAAATGTTAAATACTTTGTTTTTTCTATAAGATGAAGTATACTAGTCGATCATATTATTAATTGGTTAAATTCAAAATCATTATTTTCTTGTTTTAATCTTACTTCTTCCAGAAGCCTTGTAACTGCCTCAATGTCATTATAGGTCTTGGTCATTTGGCTCACACGGTCGCTGCATAGAACTAAAACAATAATAATAATTTTATTCGACTTTGATGCAAATATTTATTATAAAAATTAAAATCAAATGTTTATGTTTATGTATAAAATTAAATAGGAACGTGTTAAACGAATAATATTCAATATTAGAATATTGTGTACATTGACAAAAATAAATAAAACAACAAAGTTTGCAGAAAAAATAATATCAATTTTTTATTAAAAATGCGAAGAGGCTGAAACAATAATTGGATGTGATATTTAAGATGTAAATCTACTGTGATATTTAAGATTTCACGAGATGTTGCATTGAGAGTTGACCAACAAAATTAAAAAGTAAATATAAAAAATAACAAACAACAAATAATTTTTATATTCAAAATTAAAACGTACAGAATTCCTACACTTTTTGCAGATGCACTTTTACGGAATAAATATACGTGACGTATAAATTTGTTCTCGTTCATTGCACGTGTGATCAAAGAAAAAAAAAAGTCGATTATACCTAACTATTAATATCAAGTATAGCAAATGGGTCATTAAGCAATTTAACATGTATATACCATTTATAAATTATCAACCTTTGATCATAAGAATAAATCGAAACCTATAATATTTATTACAATGATTAATTTCTTTCAAAAAATGTATTATTGTTTGCTTTTAAAATATACCTTGATTATCATCCTCGGTATTATTAGTAATCGAAGAAGAAGAAGATGATTTTCTACTTCTCATAGAAAATACGCTTAAAGTACGAGACAACATGTTGTTGATAATTAAAAAATGTATATTAATTATTTATCACGATAAAACATTCAACAAATGAACTTTTAAATCGAATCTTCACAGACTGTCCATGTAAACATAGATCCCCACCCCACCACTCGTCGTTTGATTGTCCAATATTTACATTGTCCCTTGTTCACAAACAACTTATCAGCATAAGTAATAACACTTAGGAAAAAGTTTACTCGTTATAAAAGAGACCAAAAGGTTAATGAATATTTCAAACAGGTAAAAATGTGATCCATAAATCATCTGACCATTCGGTTAGGTCTGAACAAATCTCTTCAAGCGTTTGTGGTATTGTGTAACTGAACACATCTAGGTTCTAGGTTCGTCGTTCCTTTCTCAAAAGAAAATTTGAAACTTGTAGGACGGATAGCGTGTGTTTATAGTATAGTAATCCAAAACTAACTGGACGAGAAATGTGAGAAGGTGTAAAGAGAGTTGAAAGACACGCTTAGGTGAATGCACGAAACCAACCAAACAACCAAACCCCACCCCTAAGACGTTGTTGTTGTAGATTTGTGTGTTGTGTGTATTCCAGGGTTTTTTCAATTAAGTTTACTAATATAATATCAGCACCACAATTCTACTACCGGCGGCAACATATCTGAATAAACTACTCTCTTGCATCTTATCGATCCAAAGGGAAACTGTAAGCCGAGGTATTGGCGCAGACGCATCATCATCTTCTTCTACATAGGCGTCATAGTAACCGGGAGAATGTATAAACACGTGTTGAGAACTCGTTAGTATAATCAACATGTTAAACACGTGTGTCTGTGTGTTTTTGAGTAGAAAGATTTTTTTTTTTTTATTAACTAAATTCTAAAACTAAATTGATTCAAACAAAATTTGATACGTAAAACTATTGGGAGGACGGAATAAAAATTGTTTTTATGTTTTTGAAACTTCACTTTTTTTTCGGTTTTTATGAGAAAGTGGATAACCTTGTTTAAATTCCAACTCTTACAACAGAGATTCAGTTTCTAAAAAAGAAATTGGATTGTGGCCATAAGATGGTCATTGAAAACTAGTTTCTGATATTTTTCCTCCTACTACTATTATTATTATTATTGTAAAATGATTACTAATTAATTAATAATGTTTGATTTATATTAGTCCCATAAATTTATGTTGCTACAATAACGTGTTTAAAAAGATTATCTGAAAGACATTGAAAACCGGTTAAAATGTAGTTATTTACTTTTTCTCATTTTGTCACCAGAACCAGTTTCGTGATACGACTAATCTAATAGGATTGGAATCCATGTGAATATTCCAAGTAAGGGGTGAAGAATGATTCATACTTCTGACGGGCCCACATTCTTGCGACTATGATCGAAAATAATCTCAAAGAACAATGCACGAATCGGTTTTAAATAGACACACACACGCAAAACGCTTATAACCATCTCAACCATTGACAAACCAATTATGTTTATCTTATATATTTTTCTTTTTTTATTCTTACTTGAAAATATTGTATGACAGATTTTCCTTATTAACATTATTTACTTGAGACAAAATTATATAAGTTAACCGCACGTTCATTTTTTTTTTTTTTTTAGTTTATATGAGAGAGAACATTTTTACCAATAAAATTTTAACGATGTTGCATAATATTTCTGTTCTGTGTTCTTCTAACAATTTTATGCAACTGCAATTATTCATTAAAGTAACATTAGGAGAAACATCATGTATATATAATAAATATATACAGTAATTGTAAAAATATTAATTATGTTTTATACATTTAAATAATTTATAATATAAGATAAATCAAGAAAAAAAAGAAGTTATTTCTATTTTTTTTACAATATTATCGCAATTGCTAGCATAAACCTATAATAAATAATTATAAGATAATTTATTTAAAAAAAAAAAAAAAAACAAACAAAAAAAGAAGACAAAAGTGAATAAATTGTAATAGTGAATCGTAGTGCATATTAAAGCATTTGGATACATTTACAGTGACACGTGCTGAAAAATATAACAAGCATGCTTGTATATATGTATGTGTGTGTGTGTACGTGCATCAAATGTTCTTATATTTCCAACAAAAAAAAAAAAACTAAAAAAAGAGAAGCATCGATGTTACGTGTGATAACGATTAGGATTGTTAGCATAGACAAGAACGCAGACGAGTTTTCATTTGATTACAGGTGTAAATGAAGGTAATATAAACAACTTTACGATCTTCTTACATTTCGTCATTTGACGAGATATTTAAGATAAAATAAATAACGCGATATATAATTTATAATTATATAATTATATTAATTGTTCATGTAATATACCAATTGTTTTGTAAAAAAAAAAAAAAATATTATTCATAATTTATAAAATAAATATTAATTCTTAAAAGTGAGAATATAATTAGTTAGTAATTTCAAGTTGAAAAGTAAAAATACAATTCTACTTTTTTCTAATGAAATTATTTAAATGTCTTCTTTTATTTGCTATTTTTTTTTGTTCAACGTGTAATATAAAAATCGTATATAATTTATTATTAACTTTATGACGAATAACGTTTCAATGTAAATCTGAAGTTGTTCTCGTGACGTACGCAATAAGAATAAGGAAAATTTGTGGTACTCTCGTGAGAATGACAAAATATAAAAGAAAGAGAGAACACCTCAAGGACACATTAACAACACAATGTTACACCTATTACTACTACTACTACTACTACACCTGTGATCATGTCAATTTTATCGTTATCTTCTTCTTAGTAATAAGTCTTATGCAAGTATTGGTTTTAGTACTATATAAATAAGGAAAGAAAAAGAATAAAACTAAAAACAGGACGAATGAAAATATGAATCAAACATGATTACGTATTCTTTACAAAAGAAAAAGAAAAAGAAAAAAAAAGCAAAGAATACACTCTCTTTGATTTACAAACATACAATTATTCATACAAACTTTAAGTCACGTGAATTAATGTGTGACAAGAAAGATCTTACAAGAAGAAATAAGAAGAAGAAGAAGATGATGATAATGAAGAAGAAAACTCATCTGGTCACGTCAAAGAAAAATATTAACAGTTTATCGATTTCATGTTTTCTTTTTCTTTGAATCATTTTTTGGATAAAATATAAATATGTGTATGTATATAATTGGATGGATAGAAGAATAATGTGTTTTTCTTTTGATAGGATAATTATAGTACTGACAGGATATGCAAGTGCAGGGTGTGTCGGTTGGCGAACCAAGTAGAAACAATGGCGTCCCTTCGAAACAACTTTTGCAGTCCCAGCAGGGCGCGCTGATTCTAGTTGTTGGTACGTCGGTAGGTACTGAACCAGTTTGCGAATAATATGTCTCGAGACGAAGTACCCTAGCCACTTCGTTTTCATAATTATCCGAAGTTGAATCAAATTCCGATGAAACTGATGAAGTTGAAGGTCTGATGTCCTCGTCGTATTCGTAAGGATCATCATCCTGGGATTCTTCTTCCTCTTCCTGTTGCTGTGGTTGTTGATGATACTGTGATTGGTAATGATGAGGATGACGATGATGAAGATGAGGATGAGGATGAGGATGAGGATGAGGTTGAGGATGAGGAAGATTCGAAGAGGTTGCTTCCTCCTCGATTTCCTCCACCTTGGCACTCCAGTTTTGCTTTTCTGATTCTTCGTCCTCCAGGGTACACCAAAAGAGGTCCTACACGGACCAACTCCAACACCAAAAACTACCCCCATAACCACCATTTCATTACCCAATTCCACCAACCCCATATTAGTTACATTAATCTAACATTTATTTGTATATTGCTATTGATCAATTTGATTTTTTATTAGAAAAATAATTATACTTTTTAACATATATATATTTTATAGTATAATTATTAGGTTTTTATATATATAATTATTTAATAATTGGTCAATTAATTTGATAATTCAATCTTCTAACTTTGATCAAATTAATTAATTATAGATATTGTCTTATTATTCTTTTTTGAAATTGTTTAATATCAATAATATATTGAATATTTTCTTTATCAATTTGATAAATAATAATAACGTTGATTGCTCGAATTAACCGAGCATATAAAGGTTTATTATAAATAATCATAAATGTAATAGAATATGCGTGTTGCATCGGATTGTAAACTTAAACCGAGTTAATGTTAACGACACAGATATATATATTAGTATTTATTATTTTATGTATCATGGGAAATGTTGTTGCGAGTATCATTCACGATCTGATTATGACGATATTGAATTTCAATATTCGAACAATTTCTTCTTTCTCTCACAGTTATTACTTTCATATAGAAATCTCTTTTGATTTATTTTTATACTCCATCTTTTGTCTTTCTCTCTTATCTGAATTTTTAATTAAATAACAATTATCTAAAAGTCTTGACGTAATACGAATGACCCTATTTCACGTGATTACAGATTCAAATTACTTTTACTTCCGTGTGGAGTGATATACCAACATGATATCATATAACTATATATATATATGCATATATACTTTTTAGACGATCGATATCGTATGCAATGTAAGAACTGATGCAATTTATTCGCAAAATTAACGGTTTTTGATCAACGATCATAAATAAGATTCAATCATAAATAAATAGATGTTGTTTTTTTCTTAAACGATTTTCTAGTTTACTTTGATGATTTTTAGTTTTCTTTTTTAATTAATAAACTTGTTAAAACAATACCATTAAATTACGAAAGTGATTCAAGTTTAAAAACATGGTCAAATGAAATACATTTATGAACTGTAGTTACAAAGAGAAAAATATGTAACATATGTAATTAACAAATTAATACAAATGTATGTATTTTTTTTTTATATATTATTTCAAATTAAAAAAAATATTACAAAATTAAATATATAATAAAAATTATTTAATTAGAAAATTTCTTTTTATGACGTATTTTTGTTTAAACAAAAACTTATGTAAATATGTGGCTTTAAATGTGTATGTTGTAATTTTGGTTAACAATATGATAAAAAATAAATATAATAATTTTTAGTTATACTATTTTTGTATTATAGAAAACTATATAGGAAATTTATGAGATTATTAAGCTATGCATATATGTATCATATGCATATATGATAAAAGTATCCCAAAAGAAAACAAAGGTACAGACGATAAAGGTAATTATTGATTTTCTTCAAGAGAGGGTAGTAAGCTCGAGTCTTGCATAAGACTTTGCACCACCAACCAAACTGATAATATGAAATCCATGAAGCCTTTTTCGTATTATAAATAGTCTAGGTATTAAAAACATTGCAAAAAAAAAAAAAAAGAATCAGTCTGATTAAAAAAAAACTGGTCCTTTTTACACACTAACCAAACTATACGAGTATATACATAACATACACATACATATACATAAATGATCTTTATCGATAATCTTGTAAACTTTTTTTTTTACGTATATCTCTATCAGACTGAATAATAATTTATTATATTGACAGACATATAAAAAAGAGAGAAAGAAAAAAGATGTTAAAGGTTATTTGTCACGTTCTTGGACTCCGCAGTATGAATAAAACAAAACTTAAAAAGAAAACCAAAAAACATTTCAACTTTTTAGCCTCGTTCGTTGCCTTCAAAACAGATCGTCATTCGTTGTGCACATACATATATACATACATTTACTATTTTTAAGTTTTTATGTATATGCACACAAATAGACAGGACACTTACAAAATATGTACTATATTTCATATAATACTCGCAAAACAATGTGCAACAACGATGTCAAGGATCGTCAAGAAACGTTTTTTTTTGTTTTATTGTAATATAACCACCACCTCACGGTCAAGTACACTAAATTGTGCATTTTCTTTTATATTTCTTCACGTTCGATTGATTCTACTACGTTTGTCGTATCCTTTTTTTTATTGTCTCGTTTGTGAAATTCATCGACTATAAATTGTACGTACCTGTGAATATAAATAATCAAACGTATTAATTAAAAATATAATTGAGTTAGTTAAATCTTGCAAAAGTATGAAGAACAACATTTCTTACGATATGCACTTTTTGTTTGTCTATTGGCCTTGATTTCTTATCGTTTCGTTATTTTCTCTCTATAACGTTTTAACTAGTTGCGTAAAACAGAAATACAAAATTATTAAATAGAAGATTAATATAGGAATATATTAAAATTTTTATCGTCATACTCTACGAATACACTCATAAATGACTCATACGAAATATGCAAAGCGCATCATCGTTAAATTGACGTTGTTAGTATTATCTCTACTGTCTGAAGATCAAACGAATTAATTCTAATTAATGTACTTTTCAAATGCAGTTTTTAAAAAACGCGCGAAAAAAAAAGCATAAGAAGACGACAGTAAAAATGATTTATTATTAAGTACAGTCATTCAAATAATGCGCGCGAATTTGGAAACGGGGGGAGGGGGGTGACAATTTCAATCCCGCGATTTCATGAGGGGTTGTAATATTACTTTTAATACAAAAACTATCAATAAATTCGACCAATCAGTGTCAATCTTATACTACTCACTGACCAATCAACGATGACAATGACACCCGATGTGACCAAATTATTGCGAGCCGGTGCAACACGCATTACACATATAAATATTTAAACTATGGATATAAAAATAATAAAAATAATTATGAAAATAATATGTATATATATTTACCATTCAATAATGAAGTATTCGTTCAAAAAGCGATCCTTAATCGCGTGTATTATATATATATATTTATATATATATATATGTATATATATCAACCTTTGAGGATATCGCACTGAAGATTAAAAAAAATAGACATTCTTGAAAAACACTGCAATAACCTTCAAAATAGTTTTAATCGATCTTTTTTGTCAATGACGTTTATTTCTTTTGAGTTTACGATAAAAACTAAGCTTTTTTTTTTCAATAACACGATACTGCGTTAACTGAAAATGATCACTGTTGAAAGAGCTCACATCAGAACGTAGTCCGAGACGTTCAACGACTGGATCAATCCGCCATGTTGCCTTTCAATGTATCCCTCCTTTAAGTTCTTCTTTTAAGGTTACACCTTTCTCACGGCAGATGTCGTTACTTTTCTTTACCGACAGGCCGATATTTTACCGACCGAACAAAAACATCCCTTCTTTTTCCTCCTACCTGTTTTTTCACCCTCTTTCTCTTTCTTTTCTAAACGTTCGATAGTTTATTTTACGTTTTTTATAAAAAAAAGAAAAAAAGAGAGAAAAAAATTTGTTTATTTTAAACACACTTTACTGGTCTGAGAGTTGGGTATTATAAAAATAATTTTATTGGTTTTTTTTCTTCCTCCTTCTCTTGAAAGGGCGTTCACAGGTCGATCTTAAAGGGCTTAAAGAGAATATACAACTTTATGACCTATTGCATGTATGCCAACCCAACACCACGCACATCGATCCATTCAACGTTCAAGCTGTTCCCTGACATTTTGTTATGAATGAGAATCGCATACATGAAAATAGATCGGATATATTATACTAACCAGCGATAAAAAAAAAAAAAAAGAACTTTGATTTATATGTGCCAGCTATTTTGGTATCGATGAAATAAAGAATTCTTTTCTATTTTATTTTTTTCGTTTCCTTCTTCTTATTCTCTAACTAATCTAAGAATATTTTCGTATTTATACAACTTGGCGTGTTTAAATTTAGATCTTTTGTAACAAAGATAGTATGATTCTTGACGATGATGATGATTATTATTATTATTATAAAAATACTATACAATCTTTTTATTTTTATAACAAAATAATTATTTAACTATAACTCGATAAGATGTTATTTTGACTTCGCGAAATTGTGGCGGGAAAAGAATTTAAATTTGTATTCTGAATCGATCATATCAGTTCATTGTCCCTAAAAGCCTCTTTTCTAATTTTAACAAAACATTATGATTATTATTATTATGTCTATATTTTCTTTCTTTCAAGTCGATACACACGTAAAAAAACTTGGCATAGCAATCGATATCGATCATGTAAACGTTAAAAGAACGCGAGCAATGACGCGCGTTTATTGACACTATCTATCTACTTACAATAAACATTAGAAAAATGGTGTGTGAGAAATTGATTTATTATTTTCTTGTAAAATAAAGAAGAAATTTTTTTTTTTTTTACGTAAGAAATATATATGAATAAATGTATTCCGTACAGAAAACAATTATATAGTAGAATATTGTAAAAGAGGAAGAAGAATAAGAGGAAGAAGAATAAGAGGAAGAAGAAGAAGAGGAAGAAGAAGAAGAAGAAGAAGAAAAAAAAAATTAATGACAACGATTAAAGCTTGTGTGTGTGCAAATACGATTCGTTGAAAAAGATGAGAGAATCAACGTGATTGGATTAACGGGAGTTGAACTTCGTTAAATTGTAATAGCAAAAAAATAATTGCGGGAAATTCATTCTTTTAGAAATAGAATAAAAAGATATTGAAAGAATGAAAAGCGAAGGAAAGTAAGAAAGAAATAAACAGAGAAAATGTTTACTTGGAAGATCCGAAAGAATAATAATAAAAAGAAAAAAAAAAAAAAAGATTTCTCAAGCTTACAGGAAATATTATAAAGTCGGATTGAATGAGGCAATGGGAATAATGGCGAACGGTAGTTTCTTTCGTCGATATTATTATGAGAAATACTGTTACAATCTTCTTCTTACGACAAAATTTGCCGTGCAACAATCTGACAATTATAAGACAAATTTTTTGAATTGTCGAAAGAAGATTACGAGATGAAAAAAGTTTCTAATACTTTTAAATTATCTACGAGAATCGAAAATGAACATCCACCATTCCGCCATCTTGTAACAACACAATTTTACAAAAAATAATCAATCAAATAGAACAAAAATGATAAAAAAATCAAGATTTTCGATTTACGATAGTAATTCATGAATCTAATCGTAGTTTCAATATTGATTATAAGACATTCGAGTTCAAGGTCGAACGATAAAAATCTTCTTATAATTCTCCCGAATATATTTTATACGAAGGTGTGTGTGTGTGTGTTTGTACGTGACAGGTGTACAAAAAAAAAAAGCGTAATTTAGAAATTTTTGTCTCAAAGTGTTCATACGAGAATACAACAAGGATGTAATTACTTTATATACATGAATATTCTTCAATGTCACGCAACCCATTCGTCGTATCATAAAATTTCAGGGGAAATCATAAACAACTGAACACAGTACACTATGGAAAAATACTAGTAATATTGTTTATTCATATGAAATGAATTATTGCAAATTTTCCATACGAACGAAATTTCAATTTATGACGACACAAAAACCCAGAAGTATTCGTAATATGCAAAATAATAAAGTAATAATATGCATAACAATTATTACACGCGTGTGTATGTGTGTGTGTAGGGATGTGTAAAAAAAAAGATTGATAAAATTTAAGGAAAATAATTGAGACAGAGACAAATAATACGCGTTGTTTCGTCACTCAGCGAGACGACGTAGTGCAAGTTACAATTACACGGTTAGATGAGCACAGAATTACCACCTTAACATAATCGTAAGAGAAAATCGAAAACATTTATTTTACCATTTGCTATACCTAAGCTAAAATCTTTCTCCAACTTGTCTTTCCTTTTTTTTTCTTCTTCTTTTATTTATCTTACTATTTATTACGATTCATTGACGTCTCATTCATTCGAGTTAAATATAAACGAGTTTGTTCAAATATCATCCTAACACGAAATGTCGATTAAGATTTAAAAAAAAATTTAAATTAATTTCAAACGAATACCTTTTTTTTTATCATTACATTTAATTGTGTAGAATTTTAATCATAGGAAGTGAGATAAATTCTAAAATTATTTTATTTTTAAGACTTTGTTTAACCTACTTTAACTCTTTCACGACTGGCGCCGGTTATATACGGCATCTATTAATTATCAGTATTAAATTAGTTAAATAAATTTGCAGTAATTACACACGTATTTAATTTAGACACAAATATAAAGTGTTGTATTTGTTTTACATAGAAAAATATACAAAACTTCAAAAATTTCCAAAATATTAAATCCCTTAACGTTTACGTCGTACACCACAGCAGTTCCAGCATCGTGAAAGAGTTTTATAATAAATACAATAATATATTATGTAAGACTATAAACAAACAAAAATAAACAATTATCCCAATTTCCTTTTTGAAAGAAAAATCGCATGATAAAAATCACAATAAAAAATCCTACCTCGATTTAACAGAAGCGTACGAATAACTCTGATGTAAATCCTGCCATATTTCGTCCTAGCAACGTGAAAGAGAAAATCCGATAGATCACCGTCACCTTCGTGTATGTCAGTTTCGGCTAAAACTTCTTTAAGAACTTCAACACGTTCCTCAGGTGTACTTTCGTCAGGTGGTCCAAGTTTTCTTTCCAAATATTCAACGACACCAATGTCGTCCCATAACAAATCATCTTCTTTATCATTTATCTTATTAATTTTTTTCTGTATATCATCTTTTCTGATACTACCCCTTCTCCTATCATCCCTAGTTTCTCGATAACTGTTAGTAGCATGATCAACAAGGTCATGTCCCGACATATCCAATCCCGAATAAGAAACGTCCAATGCGAGACTCTCGAACGTTGATTCGGCAGTGGTGGTGGTGGCAATCGGTGGTACAAACCATCTTGAACCACCACCACCACCACCACCCACCCCATCTTTATTTTCATTTGATGGTGCAGGTAAATTCACTTTTTTTTCTTGTGATTCACTTATACTCGTGTCGTTCATGTCCTCATGATCCAATTTATTACGTTTATCGGGATTTTTAATTGATCCTTCGTTTTTTTTTCTTCTTCTTCTTATTCTTTTGATGAGGGTGTAAATTATGTCTATTTTTGTTTATTTAATATCACTGATAATATGCGTTTAATAATTTGGTTGTTGGTTTAGTTGTAGTTGTTTTTATTTTATTTACATTACTTTTTTTATTTACAATGTTTAATCATTATTTTATAGTACACTTGGTTTTTTTATTCACAGTCCCATCGGATGATTTTTATCATTGTTTGTTTATTAGATTTAAATCAAACGATTTTAGCAATGTTTTTTTTTTAATTGTCTTTTGAAATCGAGGATATTCGATATTTTTCTCCCCATTTGAATTTTTCCTATTTCTTTTTTTTTTAATATAAAATTAAAATAAATAATTATGGTTTAATTAATAGAAGATTTTAATTTGATCTAAAGATTATCACAAAACCGGTAAGGTAAGAAGCATTGGGTTAGGTTCAATGAACTCTATCGGAGAATCGAGAATTCGAAAAAGAACAAATCCTTGATCCTAACAGGATACGCATGATAACGGAGAATCTGAAGGAAAAACCTCTCACCCCAACTATTGGTGTTGCATCGATGCAAACAAATTCAATGAAACATAATTTGTATATACGGTGTATATACAAATTTGTTATATGTAATTATGAACAAATATATAATAATAATATAATAATAATAAGAAAATAACTAAAAAGTTATTTACCGTAATATATAATAATTACAAAAAAAAAAAACAAAAAATACATAAATATATGCAACGTGTATTAAATTAAAAATCTATATAATATATAATATTAACGCACTATTAATATATTATAATAATTAATTATAATTAATATATAATATATTATATAATATTAATAAATTTATTATTAATAAAAATTAAATTTATAATTACATTAAATTAATATTAACTTATTAATATATATTATATAATATAATAAATATAAAATAAATATAATATAAATTAATTTAAACGAAAGAAACAAAATATTATTTTCTCTCACAAATTAAAAATCATCTAACTCAAATAATAATAATAATAATAATAATTAATTTTAATTACTACGAATAAACGGGAGTCACGAATTTTGGTTTAAAATACTTTGAATACAAAATTTAACATCCTAGTTCGTTGAAACAATTATTTTAACATTTTTAAATTGTTGTTACTACTTTCACACACTCGTTCGATAATAATTATTAACGTTATTAAATCACTGTAAAAAAAAAAAAAATATATATATATATATACATACAAAGAGACAAAAGTGTGTTTCTTATTGTCTTTTGATGATTGTTAATTAAAATAATTGCTTTTGCCTATGTACACAGGTTGGAAAGTAGAGATTAATCAGTTCTCATTGTAAGAGAACAAACTTCTTTCTCATTCATTGAATAATTTAGTGAATACAATACAATGTTGATGAAGTTAGTTGAACCGTTCGATCGTATCTAATAACCGTGGCATCTTCTTTTCGAATAAGTAAGATCAAAATTACGTCAGGTGAAAGAAGAAAGAAAAAAATAATCGTTTAAATCATTTCGAAGTTAATTATTTAATTCCTATACTTATTTTTTCTTATTTCAGATTTTTATTTATCATATTTTATTTTCTAAACTAAAAATTATATATGTATATATATTACTAATTAAATATTATAATTATATTATATTTTATATATCTAATATTAAATTTAATATTAAATATTTAAATTAAATTTTTAAAATTAATTAAATTTTATTTTATAATACACTTGTTAATTAAATAATTAAATATATTTAAATTGAATTTTAAATTAAATATTACTAAATATTAAATTTTCTATAAAAATTATTTATTATAAAATAATTTTCAAAAATTGTATAATTAAATAATTAAATATTATTAAATATTTAATTTTCTATAAAAATTATATAATATAAAATTATTTTTAAAAAATATTTCATTTAATATTATTTCATATCATAAACTAGATATGAGTTAAACTCAAACACACACAAATAATACATACAAATAAATATCCTATACTTTCCTATATATATAAATATCTATATTATCATAATATATATATGTGTCAACTTTCTTTATCAAAATTCTACAGTCCAAATTACCAGTTAATAAAGTTAAAAAATAAGCATGACGTAGTAGTACACACTCGTTTAAAAAATGCCAAGGTCAATAGGCTAATCGTAAGATTAGAAACGTTAAATAACTCAAATACGAGAATGAATCAATTGTGTTACACTTTCTAACAAACAAACAAACAAAAAATATGATAAATGATTGTAATATAAATTTTTGTTGTTTAGCATGAATTTTGAATTTAACTATGATTACAAAGAGACAAATGAACATGGCTTTCTCATTCTTGTTGTTCTTCTTAAACTTTATTAGCACGTTCCTCTTCCTTTCTTTCCATTTAAGACGATGCACGATGCATTCTATCAGGTGACTTCGTGTTTATTAAGTGCTAAGAATTTTCTTATGCAATTAGTTCGATTACTTTTGTTATACTTCAAACGAAGAATACAAACGCACATGTATTCTTGAAACAATAAGTGAAAGAATTTATTTATTATTAATTAAAGAATGTTTGATTTATTTTTGGATATTAAATTATTCCAAATTTTATGAACGCGTGTTGCATTGATTGCAAAATTTAAATATCTTTTCTTTTTTTAATAATAACACAGACGATATTAATTTTTGTACCTATCATTTTTATTTTTTAATAAATATTTTATTTAATATTTAATAAATAAATAACTAAAATATTAATTAAATAATAATTAAAATATTTATTAAAATATTTAATAATAATTATTATTGATTTTTTAATAAATATTTATTTATTTTTTTTTTAAATACTAACAAAAATGAGAAAGAAAATTTCATAAAATTGATAGAATTTTATTGGATTCTTGTAATTTAATTGATTAAATAATAATCGAAAAATAATACGATAATTTTTGCACAAATATATGTTTTTTTTTTAAATTTTTTAAATTTCTTTTCTTAATTCATTAAAATCGATAATAATTCTTATCATTTCTCGTACAATATTATCAGATAAAGTCAAACGCTATCATTCTTATAAGATGCTATTAATTACTAAAAATATAATAATTATTATTTCTTTTTTTTCTTTTTCTTTTTCTTTTATTTTATGTTTCATTTTTTTAATGTACGCGTTGCGTGACAACTTCGTGAAAGGATAAGAAAAAAATTGTTGCCGTTATTGTTGTTCATTGTTTTCTTCTTAAAAAATATAAATTGTTCACGCGTCTATTAATCATCGATTGATGATGATGATGATGATGATGATGATGATTAGGATGATTCAGATATCATCTACGTGACTCTGACGATAATTAAAAGTAAGACAAAAATTTGTGATTACCACAACGTATGTTACCACAACGATTCCCGCCACGTATTGGCGGGAAATTCAAAAAAAAAAATTTACTTCTTCGAATTTTGTAAAATAAATTTTCCTTTTTCATCTATAATCTAAATATTATCTTTTAAATTACAATATATANATATATATAATGCATTAAAGGGATAATTTAAGAAGCCAATAAAAAGTAATATGAAATATTTTCGTGAAAGTATATTGGCAAAAGAAAGTTACGAATTATTTCGATGGGGTCCCTTTTGTAAAAGAGAGGTCCTCTTCCTCCTCCCTCCTCTCCAATCGAGAGGAATATGCATCCGTTTTCGAAAGCTGAATCATTAATCTCTTTCTCTTTTTTACTTGAAACATTTTCCTTGAAGGGATACCTTTCTCCGATTAAAAAAAATAAAAAATAAATAACTCCCTTATTTTCTCCAACAACTTTTTTGTATATATGTTTATATAAGTATATTGATGTATAATATATGTATGTGTATACATATATATATATATATATATATATATATATGTATTGAAGATGGGTATCTTATAACCAAAAATGGTCCCAATAAATGTATCACATCGGAAAGAGCGAAAGCAGGTAGTAGTTCCACCTTTCAACGGAAAGGTGAAGATTGATCGTTTTCAATGTTCATTAAAAATCATGTCTTCCAGTACAGAAAGAGTTCTATATATATACGAGTATATACATATATGTGTGTTGTTAATGTATGTATGTATGTTGGATTTGTGTGCGTTCCAATTACGTCCAGTTTGATAAACGTTTAATTAAATATCAAATTTGTTTCGAGAAATTTTTAATTTCATCTTTTTTATTACATTATTTATTATTTTATTTATATATATAAAATATATAAAATAATATTAAAATATAATATTAATTTAATAATATTATAAATATATATTATTACATATAAATTATATATATATATAGATATATAAATTTTATTATATATAAATAATATATAATATAGAATATTTATTATATATAAATAATAAATTTTTATAAACACTGTGTGTATATAAACTATGATATATAATATTATATACAATATAATAAAATAAAAAAAAAGCTAATTTTATTATAACTTTATTGCATATATGCATTATCACACTAAATACCAACCACACCAAGTTAAATAAATTTAAAAATAAAATATCAAACAATAAATTTTTAAATATTCTCTTTGAAATTTTCATCACAACAAACATTTAAGAATTTAGAACGAAAATAATATTAATAATAAAAACAAAAGGAAAAATAAAAACATAAAAAAACAAAAAGAATCGATTGCCAACACATGATCATAAATATACTCGGACGTAATTAAAAACTCATAATGAGCTGCATATACCGTGTGGCCGTTAATTAGGTTAAATAATCGGAGCGGACGAAAGCCTGTTCATTGACGCGAAGTGGAGTGTGTTACGTTTTCTAATGGTATAATACATACAAACATATACAAACACACACATATACAATATCTCAATATTTGAATTAAAGCGAGGCTTCATCACACAATGATAAAAACATGTGTCACTGCACCTCGTTATTTTTTTCTTTTATAGAATTAACCCTTTCTTTTATTTTTTTTTCTTTTTTATCAACGAGACTTTACAAATTCATCTATCAATTACTAATACTAATTAACTAAGAATTTGGTTGTTTTTTTTTATTTCTGAAAATTATTTATTAAATTTCTAAAATCGATTTATATTCAATTAAAATTCATAAATAAAAATCAAAGAAAACAATTTAAAACGATTACGTATCATCGATTTTTTTTTGTTACACTTTCTCTTCGTATATTTTATTAACTGAAATAAATCATTGAAAGAAAAAGTAATAAATTATGTTACAGATGGAAGAAATTTATTTGGTGTTAATATTTCAAGTTACCACAAGTTACGCGATTAGATTAATTTCTAATGTTGCTAGATAATTATTTATTATCTTTCATTTCTTATTAATAAAATTAATTCTTTTAATTAATTTTTATTGTAATTATAAAATATAAAAATTATGATAGACATGCGAACAATATACGTCAGAGATAAGAGTAAACTTTTCTTAGAATGTTGTAAATATTTTTTTCTTTTTTTTTTTTTTTTACATTCGTTGCAAATTCATTATTAGTTCCTGCATTGTTTCTGCCAAATATTTAAGGAAGTAAGAAAAGGAAACGTGTATTATTAACTTTATTATATGATAAAAAAAAAAAATAAAAAAAAAATATGTATTAACAATTCAATGTATTTTTTTTTTTTTGCAAATTCCTGATTAGATTATTTCCTCAATATGTTGGATAATATAATAAAATATCTAAGAGTTTTCTATTTTAATAAATTCTTTTCTTCAAATGTATTCATAAAAAGGGAAAATTAATAATTCTAATATTAGCGGAATGTTATATATTTTTATAAATATGCATAAAATTATTTAATGTAAATGTGATAAGAGTCTAGAACGTAATTTTAACAATAACTTTCCCCATTTTCTTTCTTACTCTTTCTCTTTTTTTTTTTTTAATAACAATAATAATAAATATGATTAATATGTATTTATACAAGGGAATAAAAAATTAACGACAATCTAACACGAGTTCATTGGAATTAAACTAACATTACCGACACGAGCCATATTGCGTAATTCGAAACTGCCGCGTAACGCTTCATTGCTAATCGTTTGAATGCTGATAGTGGAAGACACGAGGCTATTATTTGAAAATAAAATTAAAAAAAGAACACGAAATGGGGAAAAAAACAAAAAAGAAAAGACCGAGGAAACTTAACGAACTGTAAAATTTGGACGTGCGCCCCCGCCATTTTTACGCAACCCCTCGGCATTTAATTTCGAGGATAAATAAAACGAAGAAAAATGAAATTATTGAAATAAATCAATTTAAGAGAAATCGATCAAATAAATCTTATTAAAATAAAAAAGTTAATCAAACATTTATTCATTAATAATATTATATAAATTTTATAGTTCAAAATTAATCGAAAATAATAAAATATCGAATAATATCGAAAAGATAAGTGTCTCGATCTGAACACATCTCTTTTATATTTTTTGTATCTGGAAGAGATTCCAGGAGGTTTCTCTCAAGGTCGAGTATGTGCATTACTGAAATGAGGAGGGAGAAAGAAAAATAGAAAGAAACAGAAGTATAAGTGAAAAAAAAAAGGGAAGAAACCGAGACGAAAATACCTAACCGTTGAATCTCCCCGTCAATGTATCACCAACTTCTACGACCCTCCTTTTAATCTTTCTCGTGCGTATTCGACAATCTTCGTAGTTTTCTTCGGCAGCTGCGCTGCTACTGTATGCGCGCGTCTCAAAGTAAGAGAAAGACAAATAGACATATGGATGATTAGATAGAAAGAGAAAGATAAAAAGTGAGAAAGAGAGAAAGAAAGAAAGAAAGAGATGGAAACGTATCGAGAAAAGTGTTAGCAAGCAAACATAACCTCTCAATGATTTAACTAACATCTACAAAATTCAAAATAAATTCTAATATATATGAAACAAGATACGTTCCTATATCATTAGTTTTTATATATTTTTCTATTTATTTATATATTTGTCGTATATATATGTATATTATATCGAAATATACAAATATAATAATAAAGTTTAAATTCAACTAGAAATATATATGGGAGTATTTCATTTTGAGACGACGTTTGCGCAGCATCCTAGTTTCATCGTTCACGAGGACACGGGAACTGACCTATTCTCGCACATAGCCCAAACCTTTACGATTCTATATAACTGCGATATATATTTCCCGAGTTAATCAATATCTCATTGAAATCTCACTTCACATTTTAATCCTTTCTATTTGTAACCAACAAGTTGAGAAAAATTCGCCTTGAATCCGTGATTATTCAAGCATTTAATCATCGTCAGGAAACTTTATAGATATGAAATATGTAAGAAATTCAATTAAAAAATCAATCAACGACAATAAGAATTAAATAAGATTGAATAATGACAGGTATATATGATAAGAAACAATATAAAAAATAATACACGGTTAACAATTCGAATTTCTCGATTCTCGTATTTCATGCATTATTACCCGTATGACGTATAAAGAATAATTAAATAATAATTCGATTTTTAGTGATAATCTTTAAATTCCTTATTTTTTGATTAATCTTTGTAATTAAATATGTATAATAATCCAGAGGTTGCACTTCGTACCTTTGATAACACAGAATCGTAGAAACACTATGCACTCACAGGAGATAATAATGAGGAATGTAATCAAAGATGCACACTGACGACAACACTACTCGAAACGATATCACTCGAATATTATTTGAAAAAAACATGAAACTTTGAACCGGAGCCGAGGCACGAATGACGACATCGTACCCGGTCGGTGGCGGAAGTGTGACTGAACCGAACACCGCGAAGTTAGCCTTAGCCGAGGGGAGCCGAGGAGCTCCGAGTAGTATCGCGGTTCGCTCCGTTGCACGGCCTGTGATTGGTCGAGCGCGACGCGCCCGGCAACCTCCCTCCTCTCGTGTTGGGAGCGTTGAACGTGTGCACATACCATACGTATGTATGTATATATTTATGTATGCATATGTGTGTACGAATGAACCAGCCCGTATTTTTCTCACTCTCTTTCTTTCTTTCTTTCTTTCTCTCTCTCTCTCTCTTTCTCCATTCTCTTATCGCATCCATAGGAATTATTTTATTTTTTTTTCTTTCACTTATTGTTAGCTCACATAATGATGATGATCATGATAATTATTAAATCGATCATTGATTTGAAAGTGAAACCATGAAATTTGAACGTATCGAAATCTATTCGATTCGATTTGAAATACCATACCAAATATTCAAATATTTGTGCTAATAATAAAAGTCTATGTTGTATTCAATTAATTATAAATTAAGGGATGATTTATTTCTCAGAATTTTAAATAACGTCAACTCGTTGAAACTTTTATACTTAAAAGTTTTAAATTCTAAGGTGATTATTTCAAATTTCCCGCTGTAACTTTACTAAAATTTAATTATTGTCTGAAGGGCTTACTGTCACATAATACAATTTCAAAATCCTCCCCTTTCCCCTACTTTCTCTTTTCCCTCTTTAATATATAATCAATACTCGACAAAAATGTAAAAAAAATATTTATAAATTGCAAACGATATATCGGAACAAGAGATCAGGTTTCAAAATAAAAATAAAAATAAACACTTAAATATATATTTTCATGTATTCGAATGCATCATCAATGCGGAAATGATTGAGTAAGGCAACATCGAGAGATTCGAAGAGATTGTATGTTGATTTTTTCTTATTTTCACTCAACGGATCACGTATATTATTTATTCCCAACTATAATCAAAAAGTAAAACAATAGAATCGAAGTAAATATCGAGAAAAATACAACTAAAACTGAAGAAAGAGAGAGAGAGAGAGAGAGAGAGAAAGAGATAAGAAGGAGCAATCAATTATTATAGGTTATGAAGTTTGAAATCGAGAGAATGAAGGCACATCCCTATTTCCTTACAAACAAGTGGAATGCATACCGCAAAAAGTTACTTTCGATCCGTTACATGCGGGCCTATGTGAGAAAGCCGTGCTCTTTGTAATCAAATCAACCTAACTTATTTTTTTCTTCAATGGAGAACCATCATTCTCACGACGATGCTTTTAATACCCGTGGGTAAAGATATTTACGTTCAAATTCTCCCTTTCGTTAAGACATCTTGTGTTCATTGTTTTTTTTATCTTTCTTTCATAGGTAAAATAATGAAAGGAAAACTGATCATCAAATCTATTGAGATCTTAATTGGAGTACCGTATTATTTTACAAAAAAAAAAAAAATACAACGATGTTCTTTCATTTATACAAGATGGAAGATACAACATGGCGTCATTGATCAACAGAAAAGAAAATATAAAATGGCGGTTACTGTTGTTACTACACAACCCTCTCTAACAAAAGCAAGAAACAACATATAAAAATAAAAATTACACACGTACACTAATCAATGAAACAATGCAAAATATGGGTGGATTCTTATCTACCACAACAAATGTTGTTGTATTAAATTGTAATAATGTGAACGAAGTTAGCCTTGAATCTCAATTGGAACGTTTATGATCGACCATAAATGTCACCTTTTCTTTTCCCCTCTCTCACCTGAACAAGAATAAACTTTCAAATCCAAGACATTACAACAAGCCCTATCACCTGTACCGTTAACAAACCAAGTAACATCAAATACCGTTGGCAAACCATTAAAAAATTAGGTTCGACTTATTGTTAACAGTTGATTACACCGTGGAAATGGGGTAGGAGGAAAAAATAAAAAAAAAAGCAAAGCAAAGCAAAAGAAAACAAAATAATCTATGAGAGATAGGACAAGCGATTATGTTTTAATGTTTATGACCACGTTTAAATTCTTCTATTACCGGTGTAAAATAATTTTATGAATGGGGAAAGTCACGTGTGAGTTAGACGAAAAGAAAACGAGAGCGATAAATGAGTTTCGTGGTGGAAGAAAAGAAAAAGGGGAAAGGGGAGAAGGAGGATGGACCCAAGGGAGAGAGAGAGAGAGAGAGAGAGAGGTAGATGCAAAAAAGGAAAATAATAAAACCGTGCGAACAAAATGTCTCTTTCTTTCTAGGAAATTGTTTGTTTTGTTTTACGGTACACGCTATCTCATTATTCACGATCCGGCAAGTAGTTTTTACATTATTGTGTGTGTGTGTGTGTTAGTTTCACCGACAAATTTTGTCTTCTCGATAAAGAAGGGGAAAAGTAAAAAAAGAAAAAAGAAATGAGAGGAAAAAGGTGAAAGGTCAGTGCAGTGAATGCTAAAAAAAAAAAGAAGGGAAATTTCGTACTCCCATCATAATTTTCCTTTCCTTCTTTTAATCACTCACACCGTTATTATCATCATTGTCACCATCACGCCCAGTTACACCCTCTTACGTATGTAAAAAGGGAATACGGTGAGAAGGGAAAGGAAAAGGAAGTTAGGAAGCAAGTTAGGAATGAAAGATAGAAAGGAAAAACGATTGATGGAAAGTGTGTTTGAATTTGAACGTTTTATTCACAGTGTGAAAGGACCACATTTCACTTATTTCTAAAGCTTTTTCTTATGTTGTTTTTGTTTTTTTTTTTTTTTTTAAATCGTTTTGCTTTTCTTTCTTTTCCTCCTCACCCTCCCACTTAGAAGGAAGTGAACGTGGAGTTTATTTAAAAATAAATAAATAAATGGTAAATATTTTTATATTTTTTTGTAGAAAACAAAACTGAAGGAAAACAAGTTTAGAGATTGGAATATAAATGGATTTTTCGAAAGAGAAATAGAAATATAAAGATGTGAGGAACGTTAGAAAATGATTTAGAAAACCTTCGTGACTATAGAGTTTTTTCATTTTAAACTAAGCGACGTTCTGAGATCTATCATGTTGAGAAATTGATAATATTAGATAAAAGCGAATGTAACTCTTTACTTGATGAGTATGTTAGATTCTTTGGAAGAAATGATAGCTCGATGTAATTGGAATATAATGCACGTTTTACTTTCTACGTATATTACATTATAAGAAGTTATTATTATTATTATTATTATTGTTATTATAATTTTATACCGATTAGTATTGATTTAAAATTGTAAATAAAAAAATACAAGATCTTGTAAATACATTTAACGTGTTAAAATAAATAAAATACAAATTATTATTATTAATAAAATAAATAAAATCATTAATATAATAATATATAAATTATTATTGATAATAAAATAAAAATCGTAATATTAATTCCTAAACAAATCTTCGAATAATTATTAAAATTAAATATTTACAAATTTTTGTTAAATTATTATTATTATTATATATATATAATATTTTAGTTTGCGTTTGTTAATAAAAATTTGCCTATTTTATTTTATTTATTTATTTATTTTTTTTTTTTTTAATAAGAAGAAACAAAATTAATGTTTATAAAATACACACGTACGTTTCTCGACAAACAAAAGTAAATTAAATTTTATCACGCATCACACAAATATTACTCAGAAATAAATGTTAGAAATAAATTTATGTTATACTTAAATTTGACGATAAATATTTTACGGTTTTAAAGTTTGACAAACATTGTCAGACTATTAAACGAACAGTCAAGCAGTCAATTTAATAATAACACGTCACATAACAAATTGAAACAAGATGAATTTACATAAAAATACATATAATAATATTGCATTTTCCATATTTTTTTTTTTTTTTTTCTTACAGGATGGGTCAATAATGAGAGAAATTTTGCGAATGATGTATTTTTAATGTATTCAAGGTGGGGGAGAGGAATCGATGAAAAATTGTACGGTCATGAGGTCGAACAAGTGGACCGAGGGGGTATACTTTCTAATTCGTTGATCTCGAACGAGATGAACTCTTTTACCGAATGACCTATGAACCAAGTAACCTGAATATTTCATTCTATCTAACATAAGTAATATGTGTAAGAAATGTGTTATAGTATGTATATGTGTTTGTGACTAATGGTATATATGTATCTATACCCATTAAGGTATCAATATTCTATCTGGAAGTATTCTCGGTGGAATAAAAGAACGGTAGAAAATTTAAATAACAAACTGTTGTGTTTAGCCGATCGATGAGATCTTATCATTTAACTTCTAAATGTATTGTGTATTGTTTTAACAAAGTGGAAAGACACGAAGAATAGAAACTTTCTGATTTCTTTTTTTTTCCTCTTTTTTTTGAATTAGGAGTACTATTTATTTATTGGGTCGGGTTAATTGGTAATTATTGGGATATTTAATATATAAATATTAAATATATTTATATAATATAATCTAAATATATTTAGTTATATATAAAATAATATATAATTAAAATGAAAAATAAAAGATAAATATATTTAGTTGGTTTATTTAAATATTTGAAAAAAAAACAAAATTAATATTTGGAAAATATTATAATACGATTTGACAAACACAAAATCATTTTTTTATAGATATTTCATCTCTCATCGACGTTATTCTAATCCAAACTAGCATTTAAATAAAATTGACCTAGCAAATGGACAAACAAACAAATGAAAAAAAAAAAAGAAAGGAAAATACTCCATAACTCGTCTTACTCGTTACGATTTACCTTTCAAACGGTGAAACTTGTACCTGTCCTATAAGATTAAAAAAAAAAAAAAACAAAAAAGAAAAAACACCTAACGGAATGCAGTGATACTTGCAATCTTCGGATAACTTTCTCAACGAACCTTAAAATAATCGACAAAAGTATTTGACGATAATGAAATATTTAATACGTTAACTATAATTCACAAAACTCACAGATATATATTTTTTATTGCAATAAAATAATATAATAAATTATTTTTATTCGTTTATTCGGTTTGTTTAAATTTAACATATAAATATCGATATTCGAAAACATTGCTGAAACATTCTATTGTAAAGCCCAGCGATTAGTTATTATCGAGAATGATAAATTAGTTTGTTTGTTTAAATATATGTGCTTGTGTATGTGTACGTGTGTGTGTGTTTTCTTATCAATATATTGATTTTTTTACTACGTTTATTTTTTAATTATCGTTTTTCATTTCCACTTTCCACGAATAAGAATACCACGTTATCGCAAAAGTATGTGCGCAAAAAAAAAAAAAAATGGTCGAAGAAGAAATTTGATCGCGATAAGAAAATCCTTTGAACAATATTCGACATATCGAACTATTGAAATAATAATTTACAATTAAGAAATAAACATTTTTTTTTATCTGAGATTATAATAATGTAATCGATCGTATCGTAAATCGAAAAAAATAATCGAAACGTTATATAACCAACGATCTTTTTCTTTGCCGTTTAAACACACAAAAAGACTTTATATTCTTTAATATAAATTGATTAATTTTAATAAATATTTGATTAAAAATTCATTTTAATTATATTAACATTCGTATTCATTCTTTCTCTTACAATTTAATGTGGTGTCACGTGACTGTGATCACGTGATTCGCGCTCTTTTATCGCCACCAATCGCAACATCGTATGACGGTCACGTGATAAAATCGCATCTATCGCGCAACTCGAAACGTCAATAATCGACCAATCAATATCGTTAAAAAGATTCTATGTTAAATGTCTTTGCTAGATAATAAAATTCGTATCTTTACTAAAGAATCTTATCTTTTCCGTTAACCAGAATGAAAAAAATGAAAAGGAATGAAAGTAAGAGAAAGAAAGAAAGAAAAAAAATAAGAATTAAATAATAATAATAATAATAATAATAATAATAATTAAAAAATTTAAAAACTACGACGGCATGTTAACTGAAGTGTCACGTAATAAGAGATAAGAAGAATCGTTAACAACCCTTGAGATAAGAATTTATCTTACATCTAATGCGATTTATTTTCGATCCCGTCAATTTTATATTTTCTACGCCGTGAATATTTTTTTTTTTTTTTATTTGTTTTAATGTAATCTTTTAGGTCGTATTAAGTCGTTTTAATCGTTTCTAAAAATAAATATGTCAATTTTTCCGGGTAAACTTGACGCAAGTATTCTATCGTGTTTGTTAAAATTCAAATAAAAACGTGAAGAACGTCTTTGTTTTAGCCATTTCGTTTGATTCTATGGTTGTTTCTTTCTTTTTTTTTTATTATTTAATTAATTAAGAAAAAAAAGATCTTAAATTTTGTGTTAAAAATACAATTGTTATTTTCTTTTTAAAAATAATTTATGGAAATTGAAATCCCATCGTTTGAGCCTCTTCACTTTGTATGGAAGAAAATGTTTTCTCTTCTTCTTGTTAAAAAAAAAAAAAAAAAATACAATGAATAAATAAATAAATTAATAATAATTGTACTCACGGAAATAGTTGAGCGTTTCTCGGATTTGATCCGGCGTTAATTTCAAATCAACGTCCTCGGTTTTTAGCGCCGGCGATGGAACGAACCAATCGGCGTTCTCGTAACCTAAAAAAAAAAAAAAAGAAAAACAAAGAAAACAAAAACTTCGATCAAAAACAATTATCATATTAAAAGTCACTCGATTACAAAGAAATTCTTTACGCTTCAACGATATTTTCCATCGATTACGTTTGATTTAATCAAAAAATTTCATTCATGCTTATTCATGTAGTATATTTCATAAGTAAATAAATAATCATTTTTATCTCGAGCAGAACGACAATATGGCCGCCATCATACAAACGGTAAATAATTTTCTTAAGGAATCAATAATTTGTGTGTATTATTTATTAATATTATTATGCAAGACAAATTTGTTCGAATCATTCGAAATTATAATTTGATTTCCATTTCGTTTAACTTGTTTTTTTTCTCATCAGTTTATTTGGAACAAAATAAAAAAACAAGATGGCGGTTCTCGTACGACATTTCTTTTTCACGAACAAATCGTATTCCAATTAGAATGATAGGTTTTTCTTTGATCTTCTTTTTTTTATTAAATTATTTTCAATATTATTTTTCTCGTTCATTGGGTATGTTTTATTTATGTGTTTTTTTTTTGTAATTAAAATACACACGAAAGAGAAAGGTGCGGTCCAATATCCTATCCCGTTCTAAAGCTTCATTTTATTGACTCGACACACGATACCATCTCATAGTTCACAACACAACACAACACAACAGAAGCAAACGATTAGTCACGCTCTTCTCATGGTGTCCCATATATCCGGGCCATACAGTTTAATTAGTTTGGGTACTCGTAACTCGATCTGTGTTAGCAACTGGTATGTCAAAGAAAATAAAAGTTAGGTTTAGGTTCAATAAATTGGAAAAAATATCAAAAACAAATAAATAATTGTACGAATAGAAATAAAAATATCGATCTAATCACACGATCAAATAAATCAATACGAGTAATTGCAAGAATTTAGATATTTGTATATAAATATTTTATAATATAAGATAAATTATATATATATATATTTCAAATCAATGTTAAAAACTATTAATTATTTCTATAATTATTATTAAAATATTATCGAGATATTTCGAATATGTAAATTTATAATAATTTATTATTATAATTATAATATATATTTTATTATTATTATTATTATTATTATAATTTATAATTTGTAATATAATATATTTTATTATTATACTATAATAATTTATAATTTGTAATATATTATATTTTATTATTATTATTATTATTATATAATATAATATTATAACTTATACAATTTATATATAATAATAATAATAATAATAATAATAATAATAATAATAATAATAAATAATAAATAAAATATTATATAAATAAATTTATATATTATTATTATTATATTATTTTATAATAATTTATATTATATATATATAATATTATATAAATATTTTAATATTATTATTATATATAAATTATATAAATTATATATATAATATAATATTATAACAATTTATAATATGTAAATTTATTGACATATTATAAAATTTTTCCTAACATCGTCTTATGCAAATAAAATTATACACATGTTATATGTAACAAGACGATATAATAAATAAAATTAGTTGAAGATAATAATGTAAAAAATCAAAAAAAGGGAAGAAGAAGAAGAAGAAGAAGAAGTAGCAGAAGCAGTGATTGTTTTATTGCTTGTAAAGCAGAAAAATAATGAATAGAAATTATAGTGATCGACAAAGGTTCCCCCCTTGGCTCTTTCATTAATCTCTAACGACGCCTATCCAATTTATGTTTTAATTATACCATGAAGATTATGATCTTTGTTGTTAAGAAACCGAGAAAATATATATATAATAATAATGCTTTAGGGCTTCAAAATTTACAGTTAGACTAAAAATATGAAATGTGTGTGCAATTGTTATTGTAATTTTATTCTTTTATTTTATTTGAATTTTTTTAATTTTTAAATAGCATGTATGTGTACTTTAATATCACCTTCCTCTTATAATTTTTAATATTCATCGTTAAACCAGCCTTTTTTACCAACATGCTGTGACCTTGAAGAGGGTTGAGATAACTTGACGAGACCTTGCAACGCGGACCCGTTTTTGTTTGACTTTAAATGAAACTGCACGTTTTAAAAAAAAGAAGAAGAAGAAGAGAAAAAAGAAAAAGCAAATAAAGGGGAAGAAAAAGATTGGTGTTCCTTTTTTTTAAAAAGAAGCTGTTATTTTTTCTTCTTTTTTTCTTAACATCTTCTTAAGACGTGTCTCTTTTTTTTTTTTTTTTTTATTATTTTTCCTCATCATCTTCTTCTACTTCTTCTTACGAGAGTACACCATTCTAACTGCGTGTTAAAAAAAAACACACGTGTGAAAGCAGTGGACATACACTATCAACTAAAAGTTTATATAAATTATTTGTTGATTTGCATAAAAAAATATTCAATATATGAACATATAAAAATTGTTAAAATATTAATAAGTTATTGATATATATATATATATATAACGTTTTAAAAAGATTTTTGTGGCATTATTATTTGTGTTTGTAATCTTCTTCTATAAATTTTAAATAAATCACATACGAAGAATTAATTTTTAAAAAATTCTCACAAATAGAATTTTTCGTATTGGATAAAATTTTGGTCACAAATTATATTTAATTGAAATATAATATTTGTAAATAGTAATTTTGATATAAATAAATTACCATAAGTTGCATTATTAAAATGCATTGAATTAATTTAACTAAGAATTAAGAAAAGAAGAATTTGTAAACTTTTAGCTGATAGTGTATTCATGCACGTATAAAATATCCGGTGAGGAGGAGTCTGTAAGATAACATTGCTAAGGTAAAATTTTTATCTCAACGCTAATTATTCTCTCCTCTTATATACAGGTTCTTCTCACTCGCATAAGAAAGAAACCTAACGTGAAAGTTGTATCGGGAATAAAAAAAGAAGAAAAAAATTGATTGAAAAAAGCTATCCATAATCGAATGTTACACATATCGATAATGATAAATAATCTCGAAATCTTTTTGATTCTAGAGTCATATTCAAAACTTTCTAAATAACATGAAATCAATTTAAATTAAAATAAAATATTAATTATTACATAAAATAATCTTGAAATAATATTTCTTTGCTAATTTACAGAATTAGAATTTATTAAAATGGGAGGGTGGAAAAGGTTGGAAACATTAGAAAATTCATTAAAATTTATTCGTAATAATTATTAAAAGAATATTAATTGGAAAATACAATAGGTAAAATTAAATGTTGTTAATTATAATTAATATAAATTTAATTGAAATAAAATCAAATATAATATAAATTTAATTTGTATATTATTAAATAAATTCAATAATTATCGAATAATAGAATTCTAATTATAAAATTGAATTAATATAGATTGAAATAAAAATAAAATTAAATTAAATTAATATAAATTAAATTTAAATAAATAAAATAAAATTAATATAATTGTAATTAAATTAAATTTAAATAAATAAAATAAAATTAATATCAATTAAATTGAAATAAAATCAAATCAAATGAAATTAATATAAATTAAATTTGTATTTTATTAAATAAATTTAATAATTATAAAATTATAGAATTCTAATAATAAAATTAAATTAATATAAACCGAATGAAAATAAAATAAAATAAAATATCAAGTAAGAAATATAAATATATATAATATGAATGATAATTAAAGTTAAGTAAAAAGGATAAGTTCACTAACCTTGAAATTCCGTGAGAGTGTCGGCACGTAGACGATACCTGGGAATCTGTTCCTCCAGCAGACTTATGATCTCTACTTCTGGCAATTCACCTCCGCTGCACACCTCTGAAACAAATCACGATGCACACACCACTCGGTTATTACGTTAGTATGAACGCAACGCATCGTATATTATCTTAACGTTCATTCCTTCTTCTTCTTCTTCTTCTTCTTCTTCATCTTTTACATTTACTTCTTCAACATCTACATTCTACATCTACAATCTACATTCAACTTCTTCTTCTTCTTCTTCTTCTTCTTCTTCATCTTCATCTTTTTTATTTTCTTATATTCTACTCATCTTCTCTCGAGTTAAAAGTTACGAGGTGCATTTGCTCGAAGGAGGAACGATTAGCGTCGGTCTGTGAGTATCATCTAAACATCACCTTCCTCATACACCCCCCTTATCCCCTACCCTATCCTACCCTACCCCCTTCTTCAACACCACCCCCCTAACTCATCTCTGCTTCTTTCTTTTTATCTTTCTTTTATCTATCTCTAATTTACGAAGCACGAAGGAGAAATTTTTCCTAACACGCGCCATTTATATGTGTATATGTGTGTATATGTGTGTGTGTATGCTAAGGGTCGATAATAATTACTATGCTTTCATGGTATTAAAAAAAAAAAAGAAGAAAAAAAATATACCCTAATCACGAATAACACTATGAAACACACACCTGAGTGATTATACTTAACCAACTAGTTAACGTTTATGCTAAATGATATCCCTACCTAAAGGTTTTTATTATTTTTACAATAATTTTTATATTTTTGAGTTGTTCTTTTCTTTTTCTTGTTCTTTTTCAAATGTGTTGCTGTATATTATTTTAATGATGGGGTTGATTTAATATATGTGATACAAAATATATCAATTAAGTTCTTATTACTATTTGTTGTGTTTGTCTGTTTGTTTAGAATTAAATACAACAACAACAACAACAAAAAAGAGAAAAGTTTATTTTCTAATTATTATAAAGTAAAGAGATAGAGAGAGAGAGAGAGAGAAATAATCGTGTAATTGAGATAATATAGGAAACGGACGTTATACAGAAGTTATTTGGAGCGAAAAGGAATATCATCACGCATTCAAATTAACCGCAATTCGATTATTTGCCCTTTAAAGGATATATGGAATACGAGGTTAACTATTCATAAGGAAACATTACTACTTTTATACAAATTAAAATTATTCGAAGACAATTCTTTTATTTATTTCCAACCCTGAAAAAATAAATGATCAAATAATTCAATAATCTTACAAATTGCAATCACAAATTTACCAAAACATATTTTGATGTGTTTTATTATACATAAAATAAAAATGCATCATATTTAATAGCAAACAAAAATTGTAAAGCGTGAAATGTTTCAGATTATTTTAATAAATCAAATGAGTCTGTAACGATTGAACGATTCAAAGAAGAAAAAAAATTGAAAATAATACATATATTTAAACAAATTGATTGAATTTAAACGAAAACGTTAGGTCAGTTTACGATGTTGAGAAGATGCAATTGCAGTTTGCAGTCACGCTCGACTTAAAGTGAAACCGAAACGAGAAGGAAGACAATGATGATCGTTAAAACAGATATATATATATAAAATAGAAAAATAAAGAAGCATGGAAAAAAAGGATGATGAATTAAGATTTCTTTTTTTCATTTTATTCATCTCGATATTAGAAAGATCACTTTCGTACTCTTTAAGCGGAATAAAAACAATGCGATTACTCTGATCGCGTGATTTATAGATATCATGCTATAAAAGAAAGAAAAAAATACAATTTATAAATTTAAATCGAGTATAGAACAGTTTCCAAGTATTATTTTCTTTATATATATATATATATAAATCGTGTATAATAACTGTTGTAGTATAAAAAGAGTGCATTAGAGTATTAAAATAATTGTTAATTAATCGATGGGAATGTGTATTGATGTTTAAAAGCTCGAATTATATGATCGGAGTACCATCCTCTTCGAAATTCATCTTCAGACTGACAGATTGTCATCTATCAAAATTCCTTTATTCAATCTTGTTTCTATGACTTTCCAAATATTGCGCATGTGTGCAAAGGTAATAATATTCCTAATAAAGAGTATTTAATATTAAAACATTCTAATTTCAGTATTTTTTACATTCTAATGAACTATATGATCGGAGTACCGCCCTCTTCGAAATTCACCTTCAGACTGACAGATTGTCATCTATCAAAATTCCTTTATTCAATCAGGTTTATATGACTTTCCGAACATTGCACATGTGTGCAACGATTATAATATTCCTAATAAAGAGTATTTAATATTAAAACGTTCTAATTTTAGTATTTTTTGCATTCTAATGAACTATATGATCGTAGTACCGTCCTCATTGAAATTCATCTTCAGACTTATAGATTTTCCTTTGTCAAAATACTTTATTCAATCTTTTTTATATGATTTTCCAAACATTGCGCATGTGTGCAACGATTATAATATTCCTAATAAAGAGTATTTAACAATAAAACGTTCTAATTTTATTATTTTTTGTATTCTAATGTAATTATTGTATCACAAATGCACAGTGATGACTTCGAAGGGTTCAATTTACATGTAATATAAGAAGAGTGTATTAGAATATTAAAATAATTGTTAATTAATCGAAAGAAATGTGTATTGTTAGTTAAAACCACCAAGTATATGATCGGTGCATCGTCTTTCTCGGAATTCACCTTCAGACTGACAGGCTGTCATCTATCAAAATTCCTTTATTTAATCTTGTTTCTATGACTTTCCGAACATCGCACATGTGTACAAAGGTAATAATATTCCTAATAAAGAGAATTTAACAATAAAACGTTATAATTTTTAGTATTTTTTGCATTCTAATGTAATTATTTTATCATACATGCACAGTGATGACTTCGAAGGGTTAAATTTACATGTAATATCTCTTTGCAGCACAAAATTTCAGATAATAAAATAGCCTTATGTTGCATAGCAATTTTATTACGCTTTAAATGAAACAAAACTGGTATATTTTTTATTAATGAAGGTATTACATAATGTAAAAACATAACAAAATAAAAGAATTAATAACCAATTGCTTTGTGTAAATAAGACGAAATATAAACTTATGAGCATGTGTAGCTATTGCAATAATATTTTGAGGTGGGTTTAAAAATGTCCTACCGTGCATTATGGTGAATCAAAGAAGTGAGACACTTTTAATCCCACTGTGCCCCAAAGAGATATAAGAAGAGTTTATTAGAATATTAAAATAATTGTTAATTAATCGATACAAGTGTCTAATATTGTCTAAAAGCTCGAATTATGTGATCGTAGTACCGTCCTCATTGAAATTCATCTTCAGACTTATAGATTTTCCTTTGTCAAAATACTTTATTCAATCTTTTTTATATGACTTTCCGAACATTGTGCATGTGTGCAACGGTAATAATATTTCTAATAAAAAGTATTTAACATTAACCCTTTGAGTGCTGAATACTTATACTTTTACCTAAAATGTTTTGTAGAAATGGAATAATTTATTATTAATCAAATTCTAATAATAAATTATATTTAATAATTAAAGTTTTTGTTTATGAATTTAATTTAATTAAATTAATATAAACATTACATTATATTACATTAACCTTTGCTTACCACTCTTCCTGATGTAACACGCTTACCACACCCGGGTCCTTTGGACCCGGGCAAGAAAAATCGTTATAAAAAAGAAACTATTGCATAGATTTACTTCAACATTTTTTTGAGACTTCTTTAATACTTACTTAAAAAGACTATATAGGTTTTATAGCTTTAAATTAAATTTAAATATGTTTAAAAAATAACCAAAGTTGAACAATTGAGAAAAATGACTCAAGTTGCAAAAAAGGTCTGGGTCCTTTGAACCAAGTGTGGTAAGCATAGGTTAATATTAAAAAATAAGTATATGCGTCGAACAACCACAACAGTAATTTTTACCAAACGCATATATGCGTCCATAGCACTCAAATGGTTAAAACGTTATAATTTTAGTATTTTTTGCATTCTAATGTAATTATTTTATCAGACATGTGCATGTGATGACTTCGAGGGTTAAATTTACATGTAATATAAGTAAAGTGTATTAAAATACATAAATATAATTGCATAAAAAAAATTCGATTGCACGGCCGACTTTTATGAGGCATAATACGGAAGTCAACGTACTCGTATCGGCTGTTAGGTTCGACGACCGTCTTTTAAAGCGCGCAACCGTGAACGCCTAGAGTTACCATAACCATTCTATACGATGGTATTCACGTATAATCATTTATTAGATACCCACTTGTATTCCGGATCCTCCTATGCTGTCAATGCTACCAAGTAGATCCGGATAAATCGACTGAACCATAACCGACAATTGCAGAGTAGTGTTACATTCTATTTTATGTCAACTATGTGATATTCAATGACAACAGCGTTTAACATTTTTTCTTTTTTTTTTTTCTTACATTATTTAAAAAATACAACTAATTCAAAATATTGCAATTAATTTGCTAAATAATCTAAATTTCAATTCAATATGTTAAGACTTTAATGGCCGCTCACACAACACGTGTGTGATAGCTAGAATAACCTTCATTGATATTTATTTATAACTTATTATTTATAACTATTTATTTATAACTAAAATTATATAAAATTAAATTCTTATTGCTAAATTGTTGATTTTTTTATGTTAATTTTTTCGTGAATTTAATAAATTTTTTTTAAATTACTTCTTTAAAAATATCACCGGTCCATGGTGACGTTTGATTACGTAAACGTGCGGCCATTAAAGTGTTAAAATACATTTAATAATAATCAATATAAAATAATATTTAAAATAGTTGTATTTTTTTTTCATACTTGTGGTCATTCGTTTCATCTCTAATGATCAATATAACAATCCTGTTTTATGGTAGTAATTATAGCAAATTAACACCCCTACTCCCTCCTCCCTCTTACATTATCCCTCGCACAAATTAACGTAGGGGAATTTTGTGATGGCTTATTTATCTTGTATAATTTTATTAGTAAAGAGAAAGGTGGTAACAAAGCACACCCGAGAAGAGGATACAAAAAAAAAAAAAAGGAAACTGAGGAAGATGATGACACTTTTTTCAAAGGGTAGAAACAGCTGCAGGTATTAAACTGCGTCGACGCGAGGAACTGCAGCAGCAGGCCGTTGATGCAGTCAAAAATTCCAGAGAACCGATGCAACACAGCTGGCCTCTCTCGTTTGAACTTTCTACTTATTATTATTATTCTTATTTTTATCTAGATCGATCGTTAAATAATAATTAAAAAAAAAAAAAAAAAAATTAATAATTTTGTTTAAAAATTCGATGGATAAGTATGATCAAAATTACGAGATATGCAAAAAGGGGGGAAGTTTGTTTTCAAAACTGAAAAATAAATTCAAAAATAGAATAACAATTTATATATATATATGTATATATATGTTTCATAATTTATCGTCGATAACACGTTTACCAGATCGCGTGAAAAGATTATCAAAGTTTCATTTAATGCTTGAAAATAAATTCTAGATTTAAATCTACGAAGAATTCAATTTTTAGATATTATACAAGCACGCCCACGGTCAAGCGAAAATAAATAAATAAATCGAACATTTAAAAGATCAGTACTAGTGCTGCCACATGTCGATGAACTATGAAACTACTTATCGACAGTCCTACGGTCGATAACGATGATATCTTAATTATCGACGAAGAATCGAATTGAACGAAAAAAAAAAGAAAAAATTAATTGAAGAAACACACACACAATCGATTAGTTGATAAATTTTTAAACGTTTCGATGTAATCTTGTTTTCTTTAGAAGTTACATTAACGTTTATTTCAAACATTTAACACGAAGATGCACACGTTGAGATAAATTTAAACGAAATTATTTTTCAAAAGGAATTAACGAAACATAATATGGTTGATTAATGATTTTTTCATGAATACTATACCATTCCGCCATTTGTTGAGTATAGCTTCACGTTTATCAAGGATTGATTTCAATTCGGAAGGACCCCTTGGCCGTTTTTCATACCTCCTAGATACGATCATAATCTTCCCTACCGATCCAGACTTCCCCTTCTACTATTTTGTCTCTCTTTCTCTTGTCATTCGTCTATTTTCTCCCTTCTCTTCTCGTTAATCCGTGCCCGAGTACTTTGATGACCTTGAACCTTTCGCCTTCGTGCTCAATGAACTTCACCCTCGTGCCGAATCGTGTAAATCCCGTTTCCTCTCTCTCAACGACTTCAGTAGTCGTTCTCGTGACTTTATATGCGTATCATGACATTTATATACGTTAAGGATTGTAAAATTGTAAAATTTTGGGGAAAAAGAAAATGGCGTCTTCTTATTTGGCGTTACTTTTTATTCATGTACAAAGAGACAACGTATATTTATAAATTTCATTTCGTTTTTTCAATTCAATTTCGTTTCGATTATTTTTCTTTCTTCTTATGTGTATATATATATATATATTATTTGGTTTCTTTTTTTTTTCTCATTAAACACATTAATCATCTAATTTTCGTTATATAAGTTCTCTATCTCGTTTTTTGTTCTTCTCTCCTTCCTTCCTTTCTTCCTTCTTTTTTTCTTTTTTACATTAGAAGAAGATTAAAGTTCGCACAAATGCGTCAGACGTTAAGACTTTAATTATAGATACCTTCGTTTCTTCTCTTATTTCGTTTGTTCCTCTCTTTCTTTTTTTTTTTTTTTTGATTTATACAAATATATAACTAATAAACTCACACGTAAATACGTTCGTTACGTTATGGATTTTTTTTTGAATTTCTATTTTTTTCTCTAATTTTTCCCCCTTCTCTTCACAATTATTATCTATGAAGATTCTATTTCTTTTTTTTTTTCCTTTTTTTTCACAGCACAATTTAAAAGCACCAGGTTGTTCTTTCAGATTCGCAAGTCGACGGAGAACTCCATACGGTGTGACGTCCCTCCACTCATCCACTCGAATCGAATAAAATAGAAGCTAGAACGGCTGCCATTTTGGATCTACGCCAATTTCAATAAAAGCTCGATAGCTTAAATCGATCCAGGAAAAATCTATTATCTGATACTTTTTTCTTTTTCTACTTCATCATTTTCTTATACTTGTAATGCCGATTAATTTATATTTGTTCTGTATTTTTGAAACTTGTGGAACACACATTCAGTTCATTCCTTTCTTGTTTTTATAAAATGGCGCGAAATTAAATTAGAACATCTTACTCGAGTCAAATTGAAATTCTAATAAAAATAATAAAAATCACATTTGTTTCATTAATTTAGATTTTATTTGTATAAAAAAAAAAAACGTTCTCTTTTTACTTTTTTTTTTTTTTTTTTTCTTAAAAATGTTAATACAAAATATAACGATTATCTTTATTTCCTATAATTTGTCCTGACATTATGAAAGTTTGTTTTACGCAAGAGACGATAAGAAGAAGTCACGCGATACGTTGTGTGTGCATCCTTGCTCGGTCGGTAACTTGCATAAAGGATATTTCCTGAGAGATATCTCAACGGATAAATAAGAAAAAAATAAATATATAAAAAATAATATATAAAAATACATAAGATCGATATTAGCAAATAATGCAAAAAGAAAAAGGAAAAAAAAAAAAAGAAAAACGTATGCATCATTAAGTATAATTCTGTCAAAGTAAATGAAGTCAAACAACTCGCAAGAAAAAGAGAGACATTTATATATGAATAGAAAGAGAATGAGGGAAAGAGATAAAGAGAAATAGAAGAAGAAGAAGAAGGAGGAGGAGGAGGAAGGTTACGTAATCGACAGAAATAATCCGGTTTACATGCGAGTTGATAGAATGCAACGAATGAATATAGTAAACTAGGCACTACGTTAACCAAACCACCCCCACACACCTAACTTAAACCTAACCTAACTCTCTCTCACTCTCTCTCTCTCTCTCTCTCTATCTCTTTCATCCCACTTTGTTTTGCTTTCTTTTATAGATTTTACGATGGACCGTTTCGACGACCTGCCTCAAGGTCAACCAACTTGATCGACTACTCATACTCCTTAACCAATCGATCAGATCAGATCAGATCGGATCGGATCAATTCGGATCGTGAACTAACGAAAGATCTTTAACTCGTTAACCTTCTAAAGTAAAAGAATTAAAAAAATAAAACAAACAATAAAAAAAGATTTTCACGTGGATATTCCGTACAATTAGAAATAATACTTTGGCTCTTAATTTAGGAGGTTATGAAAGAGTAAAAAAGAGTGAGTGAGAGAGAGAGAGAGAGAGAAAGAGAGAGAGAGGCCCTTTATAGGTCAACAACTATTTTCAGATCAACCCAAGCGAATATATTTTCTAACAAGAAATAAATCCTTCTTCTTCTTCTTGTCTCGTCTCATTAAATATATTAAATATATTTCTCCCTCTTCTCCTCCTCTATCTTTCTCTCTCTCTCTCTCTCTCTCTCTCTCTCTCTCTCTCTCTCTCTCTCTCTCTCTGTTACCCCTTTTCCTTATCCGATGTTTCTCATGAGAATAATAAACCCATGTAATATATAAAACTCAGGTAGATAAGAAGATAGACCTAATAATGGATAAATAAGATTAAAGAATGTTAATCCATGTTAAAAAAAAAAGAAAGAAAGAAAGAAAGAGAAAGATAGATATAGATACAGAAGGAGGGGGTGCAGAAGGGGGAGGGAAAGAGAAAGAGATGGAATGATAATAATCCTGATCACCGAGATGAACTATATAATCACTGGCGTATTTCTTTCCTTGCTTGGAACGAATGTAATAATGACGATAACGATAATGATGATGATGATGATCGTAACTACATTGATGATGATGATGATGATGATGGCAAAGACGATATGTTGGGATACTAAAAACAGGACTATAACTACGAGAAGACGACGACGCGGACGACGATGATGATGATGATGATGATGATGATGATGATGATGATGATGATGATGATAATGATGATGATGATGATGATGACGATAATGATGATGATGATGATGATGATGATGATGATGATAATGGCGACGGTTATGATAATGAACGGCGAGGCCAACGCATTATCCGCCGGCCAGAAGTAATCATCATTTGGCGGAGACCAATGGGGAACACCATGATAGAGAAAGAGAGAGAGAGATACACATATATAAGGGGAAAGAGAGAGAGAGAATATATATACAAGCAGCACACACAGGTATGCACTTTATAAAAGTCCAGTTCCCAGCGCGAGCGAAGACAGTTTACGTCTCGCTACGATCGATTCTACACCGTCAGAAGAGACGACCGTGAGAGTTGTTACAAGGAGAAAAATATAAGAGAGAGAGAGAGACAATTCTCTCTTTATTCTCTTATCTTCTATTCTATTTATTTATTTATTTTTTGGCTACACCTGGAATATATTAAATTAAACTTACAACACGTGTAATACAATTCGATAACACGAATTCATCGATTTCTGAAGACAACGTCAGTCAACAACAACATTGGTTGAGGAGTTTAGTGTGAGTGAGAGAAACAGAGAGAGAGAGAGAGAGAAAGTTCACAGATTTGTTTATTTTTCTTTACTTTTTCATTCAATCGAAGAATATTAGAAGACTTGCAACGCGTATAAAATAATTCGATAACTCGAATTCATCGATTTCTGAAGACAACAACAACAACAACAACAGAGTTTACGAGTTTAGTGTGAGTGAGAAAGAGAGATAGTTCACAGATTTGTTTATTTTTCTTTACTTTTTCATTCAATCGAAGAATATTAGAAGACTTGCAACGTGTATAAAACAATTTGATAACACGAATTCGTCGATTTTTGAAGACAACGTCAGTCAACAACAACATTGGTTGAGGAGTTTAGTGTGAGTGAGAGAAACAGAGAGAGAGTTTACAGATTTGTTTTCTTTTTTTTTTTTTTTATTGACTTTTTCATCAATTGAAGAAATATAGAAAAAGAAGATAAAGTAGCATCTATTTTTTTTCCTAGTGTTTTTTTGATAAACGTGTTGTTGGAAACATAACATTTGTTTTATTTGATTTCATTGATACGACAACACATACCGGGGGATTTTATTTGTAATCATATTTAATAATAAATTGTATTATTTTATCGTTGTTTATATTTTGTTAAATTAAATTCAAACGAATATATTTCGATAAGATTCGTTTATGGTTAGGTTTACATTAACGAAATTGGTTCGCGTGACAATTTTTTGTCGCAAATTAACGCGATATCAGATTTTGTTCAAACGTTAGATACTATTTATATATTTATAAGTGATTGATATAAAAATGAACAAATATTAGGTGACAATTAGTAGTGCATACTAATGGTATCTGATCTTTTTTTGTTTATAAAGTAAGTTGACATACATATATATATATATATATATATATATATATATTAGATAAGATTATCAATGTTTAATTATCAAAAAGTGATCAAAAAACTTGAATCAAACTTTAGTGTGACAATTTGTTAAAACTTCTTCTTTCCCCATACACATATTTCATATAATTAATAAGATATATATCATAGATTATTAAGTGATATTATATATACATATAGTGATCTAAAACTTTGGTGAAACGTTTGTGTAAACAAATGACAATTATCAACTGCAAAATTGTGTGTCAAATATTCCTAATGAAGGAATGAACCAAGAAAAAAAAAAAAGTAACATTCAACGTGATCGAAGTTAAAAAAAACGTTCAACACATATAAATATACATATATAAGGTGAGTTGAATTAATAAACAATTATTTATCTCTAATATATTATAATATGATGGAATATTAATTAGAATAAAAAAAAAGAAGAAGAAAAGAATGAATTATTTAAACAAAAAAGATTTAGGTACTTGCCTGTGATGGTTTCAGCGTCTTTCGTGCTAGTTGGTGTCACTACCGGTGGTATCCTATTTTTTTGAGTTCTTAGGGCTTGAAGAGTCGCCCTCGCCGTAGGTGAGACCTTCAGGGAGGTGACGGATGGTCTTGCTTGCCCTTCGGGCCGCTTTGGACCCACATCCTCCACGGCGGCCAGTTTGGACGCTGTGGCGATGAGCGAGATCGCCTCACCTTCCTATAATTATAACACAAAATATTTCAGTTTTTATTTTCAATATCAATTATTTATTGAATAATATAAGTATATAAATAATTATTAAAATTTATTTATTTTTATATATCGAATTTATTGAACATTTGAAATAATTGTATTGTATTTGGCTTTTTTTTTATTTTTTATTTTTTTTTTGAGACAATATTTTCATTAAAAATGTATTAGAGTGAATCAAAAGTTTAATTATATCGTTTTAGATAATGCAATTAGTTTTGTTTTGAAGTTAATTAAATTACGTTATTTATATATATTATAATATGTTATGTGTATATATAATATAATATATATAATATATAATATATATTTTATATTAATTTATACATATTATAATATATATATATATTTTTTTTTATATTATAATTTATATATATATATATATTATTATTATTATTATTATTATTATTATAAATATATAATAATTAATATATTAATTTAAAAAACTTTTATATATAGTTTACCCTAATGATATATAGCAAAACACGTTTATAGATAAACTTATCAAATTTTGTGTAACCTTTTAAACTCTTATATCAAATGTGACTTAACCCTTTTAGTGCCGCGGCGAATTGTGCGAAAATATCCACGGGAAAATGACGAATTTGCAAAAGTTTTGGTAAAAAGCTAATAAAAACTAAACTAAGAATGATATTTAAAAAATTCAAAATGCAGCGTTATGCGGAAGAAACGGACAGTAATATAACGTCAATTGATTTTTAATATTCATTTAAAATCATAATAATAACATCAATATAAAATAGGATAAAAAGTATAGAAACAAGTTTCTCTATTTCAAACAAAATTTGCACTAATTTTCGTTTGATCAATTTCATTCATGTCACGCGGTATTAATTATAAGTATTTCATTTTCATTAATTTTTAATAAAATAACTAACATTAGTCCTTAGAACAAAAGGACAAAGGACACGACAAAAGCGTCAGACCAATAATTGGTCATCACTGTCAACATCTTCATCACTTACTTCTAACGTGTCAATAATTCGAACTAATTCTGCTTCATCCATATCCGCGTAAGGGATATAGTTTTTATAAAAATGTAGCAAACAAAACTGACAAAATTTTCAACGACTAATTGTAATGGAAACGAAAAGTACGGTTTTCCAATAAGGACTATTAAAAAATGCTCTGTTGTTCCAAGGACCATGAAAAACTAAAAAAAAAAAAAAGATTTTTGTCTCCCTGTGTCGATACATGGTGTAACATTACAATTGTTTGATAAATATCTTGAAAAGAATCCGATTACAAGCCCTAAAAATGATCATTGAATTTGTATAGAATTTCTATCTTATCGCTCAAGCGTCTACAGAACAACATCGGAGCACCAACCAGCATAAATTATAACAAAAAGTAAAAGTAACAGAATATTTGTTTATTCTTTTGCAATGAAATTAAATCGCTAATAACATTTGATAAATATATTTTGAGATAGAAATGTCTTGCAATGCGAAAACAAGGACCTCATTGCATATGCAACGATATATCGTCGCGCGGCACTAAAAGGGTTAATATTTTTTCACGATTATATATATATATATATATATATTTTCATTTAAATTACAAAATACAATAATACGATCAATATTAAATATATATATAATCAGAGTTTTTAAATTGAATAAAATCAGTGTTTCGTGTTGGCGATTTAATAAAATCTTTCTCACGGTAAACTTCGAAGATAGGAATGACAGAAAAAGAGAAAGAGAAATAAATCGAGAATACACGACGAGAATGTCTTTCCCTATGTCTGGCCGACCGGATTTAACACTCATCACCGACTGAAAATGCACTCTTCGCAAGTTGCAAGCATCCAACATAACATACGACGACGACGACGACGACGACACTCATTCCTCGGTAGCACGTGCTCGACTAGTGAACGAAACCATCTTCTAACTTTTCTTTTAAACCGACATATTCTTTTTTTATTTCCCCACCCATTTTACGAAGGGGTTGTGAGATACATCAGGGTGATATCTTCTTTGTTATTAAAAATAACTTGAGTTCAACAAAAAAATGCGCTTAGTAAAATACATTTTGGTTGCAATGCAACCATGCATTAATGCATTAATACAACAAATGCATTAAATGCAATGCATTTATAATTTTGGCAAAATGTTTATTTTTTAAAATAAAATTGAAAGAATAATTTATTTTTTTTTTTTTAATAAAAAATACTTCAGTAGTACATCGAACTTGTAAACTTGTACCTTGTGTGTTTCGTAAATAGAATAGCAACGAGGTCGGTACCGGATACGATCGTTTATACATCTTCCGGTTTCTCGTAATTTATTTTTCCAACCGGTAAAGCTCTCTTACCCTGAGAAAAAAATTTCGTATTTTCTCACGAGGATTTTTCTATTTTTCTTTTCTCTTTTTATTTTATTTTATTTTTTAATTTTTTAATTTTTAATTTCATTTTTTATATACGCCATTAAACTTCGATTTATCGGGGGGAAAAAAAGTGTAAAATACTTATTTTAAAATCATAATGACATAACGGTGATGTCACACGAAGAATCTCCGATTTCCATTTTTTTTTTTTTCATTTCAATAAAATTTCCGATTCCAAGTACGCATTAAATAAAAATTGCTATCACTGATATGTTATCTATGAGCAAACGATATTATTTTCGATATCACACTGACATATGGAACAGATATTTCTTTCTTTCTTTCTTTCTTCCATTTTCCATTTTGTTTTTTTATCAATGATTCTTTTTCTACTTCGTGAAGAAATAAAAAAAAAAAGAAAAAAAAAAGAAATAATTTTCATTAATTTAAAATTGGCGCGTAAATTAGTTACTCAATAGACAAAACTATTTTCATAATTTTAAAATTGGCGCGTAAATTCAATTCCCCCCCCCCCAAAAACAAATAATTATCATAAATTTCAAATTGGCACGTAATTTCTTGTTTCATAATAAATTTCCCGCAAATGTAAGAACAAAAAAATAAAAATAAATAAATAAATCCAACATTTAGATTAAATTATCTGAAATAAATATATTAAAAACGAATAGAGACGAGATGATTATATTATTGTTGATTATAAATCTCTGTAGAATTTGTAGATATTTGTGATCGGATAATACTTTGATCAACGATTGTTAATCCCTTATCTTTTTATCCGTTAACAAAAATAATTAAATTCGATCGAAGAAAGATAATTACATTAATATTACAAAAGATATCACACACACACACAAATCTTGGAAAGAATATGTTAGCAAGAGGTTAAACAAGGAAAAATTTGCTTATTTATATTTTAACACGAATCAAAATTATACTTCGTATACATCAAAGGTTTATTATGTGATTATGATGAAGGATATTAAATTTTATTTTTCTTGTATTTTTTTAGTTGTTGTTGTTGTAAAAACACAAATTATTATCCTGACATTGATTAAACGATTACAACGTTGCCATTAAATTACTTGCAATTTAAAACAAAAATTAAATTATGATTATCTTTTTTAAATAATATCAAAAGAAATGCTAAGAATAAAACTCATTAATAAAAAAAAAATAAACAAATATAATTATTATAAATAATAATATTTCATAAATATTACATGATCGATCTCATAGTTTTCTGATGGTTCCAAAATCCTGGTAGATACACTTTGTGATTTGCACATCTTTTTTTTATTTTTTATTTTTTTTTTATTTATTCCATTCGATTAAAATTTATGTATGAAATGTCACAATTCGTATTTTTATTAATATATTTAATATTTTATTTTATTTATTTATTTATTTATAGATATCCGTAGCTGCTCCTCGTTAGACTCTCAAATATTGGAAGAAATAATCAATCGAAGCGTACAAGGCTACCAAACTGAATCGAACGCAAAAGTCTACTTGATCTAAGGTAAATAAAATGCAAGAAAAATATAACACATACACACATATATATATACATATTATACATATGTATGTACGTATATATGTAAATTTTAAAGCAAGAATCGATCAATCGATACACTTTGACGATTCTTCGATATAAAATATTACATTTCAAAGTGCAATCAAATTCACTTTTTTTTCTTTTACTTGTCCAACTTCGTTTCTATTTTTTATAAATTATTTATTTCATTAGTTTAATTATACGATTTAATATATTTCGTTGTCTTTTTCTGCTTCTTCTTCTTCTTCTTCTTCTTCTTCTTCTTCTTCTTCTTCTTCTTCTTCAATAATTGTTTAATAATTGTATTGTATTTTCACGTATAAGTTGTTGATTGAAATATCAAACATAAAACACAAATAATAAGAACACAATTACACGCGTAAATGTTTACAAAATATTTCGAAAAATTGAATATATAAATCTTTTATGAAATTGTGACCACCATTCTCAGAAGACTCGCGTAATGCAACTAGTTAATCGAAACACACTTCGCCAACTAATCTCTCTCTCTCAGGAGCGTAAGGTGAAAGAAACCTGCTGTTCAAGTGCTTCGAGGTAGATGAACGAATTCAGAAGAGTGGGAATAAAACCGGCCGAGCTGTTCTTTTTGTTTACCTTGCATATATATATATATATAAGTACGCATAAATATATATATATATATAAGTACGCAAGGATACACATAGGGTGGTCAGAAAATTTTACACGTATACACAAATATTTTTTATACAATTATTTCAAATCAAATCATTTTTAAATTAAACATCTTTTTATTTTTTTAATAATTTTACATTTAATGCATAATTTTTTTTATTATTATTTTTATTTTTATTAATTAATATTAATATAATATAGTATATAATTATAATTATAATATAAATTTTATTATTATTATTTTTTTTAATTTTTTTTTATTATTATTATTATTTTCTTTTGCAAAGAAAAAAATTATACCAATCTATATTAAATAAATAATTAAATATATTAGATGCAATTTGAAATTTTAAAATGAAATGAAAAAATATTAATTAGATGATATAATTACAATTTTATATTAAATTAAATTTAATAATAATAATAATAATAAATAATAATTAATGAGATCGATTAAATTTCTCTAATATTTTATTTTATTATTATTATTTTTTTTTTTTGGGGGGGGGGGGTTATTTTATTTAGGTCACTTTCATTATCACAAAAAAATACAATATTACTATATACAATTTGTGCATATGTATATGTATACATATATAGTATATGTTTTAACAACATATGTATATTACACACGCAAATAGTAAAGTAGAAAGTGCGCACACGTTTCACCAAGACGATCGATAAGCGAATTAGTTTCACTAGGGTAACAATTTATCCATTTTGTAAGATGCAATTGATAAAACCCACAATGTTTCGAAGATGGTATCAAAAGTTAGAACATAAAAAAGAAAAAGAAGAAAAGAAGAATACCAAATATAAAGGAAAAAGTGCAAATGTAATGAAAATTAAGTTTGGTTCACCCGTTATAATTACCAACCTACGTGAATCGTGTCACGTAGACGTCTGTCTCATTTTAATGTCTGCACTTTGTATTTGCTTTTTTGGTTTCACTTTTACTCAACGAGAGAGAGAGAGAGAGAGAGAGAGAGAGAGAGAATTTAATGCAAATATTTCATTCAATAATATGCAAAATTTCTATTATCCATTTGCATTTGAAATTTGTTAATAATTAATCTACAACTGGTAAAGCCATTACAAAAATTTGTTAAGTGTTTTAAAAAAATTGATAAGTTTTACAACAAATTATTAGAGTTTGAATTTTGAAAATATTGTTTTCCATAAATCCATTCTTATAAATCCCAAAATACCATGCTGTTTAATTATTAATTATATTATTAATAAAATAATTACTAACTTAATTTGTCTCGTTCAACAAGTAAAAGAAAATAATTAAAAAATTACATTTTTAATAGGTTTTATAACAAATTATTAATATTTGAATTTTGATAATATTGTTTTCCATAAATCCTATCTTATAAATTCTAAAACACCATGCTGTTTAATTATTAATTATATAATTACTAACTTAACTTATCTCGTTCAACAAGTAAAAGAAAATATATTAAAAAATTAAATACAAATGATTAATTAAAATATTCTAAAATTTCAAAAATTATTTTTGCACTAATATCTTAGCATATCTAACAAATTCTTTAACAAGTATTTAAAAACAAATTCCAATTAGGAAAAAAAAATCAAACAAATTTGTTGCCCCCCCCCCTCCTCTTTTATAAAAATATCTTTACAAATTTTTATTTAACGGCTCTAAATTTTCAAATTTAATTGCAAAAAAAAAAATATTATTAATAAAATACACGATAAGATAAGACGGAAAAAGAGAAAAATATTAAAAAAATAATTGTCATTAAAATTATCGTAATAAAATGAAAAAAAAATTCACTTGCACGTGTTAAATGCAAATATTACCACCGTGTAAGACAATAATTATTAGCAAAATGAACGATAATAATATCTCGATTTCAATATACATATTTATCATCTATATCGCAATATGTTACAAATTTAGTCGTTAATAATAACGCACATGTGTGTAGGATTTACGTCACGTATACAAATTAGCACTATTGAAGAATAATTATCACGAAATGTTTGCATATCGTAATACAGCATCCTAATACACATACAAACACACATATTATTTACATGTATTTACATATAAAGAAAAGAAAAAAGAACAAATGTTGCACTTAATTTTCCGCTCATAATTAAACGTGGAATTTAATTCAAGAATTTAAACAAAAAAAAAAAAAAATGATACCAAGATCGTCACCATTATGTGTGTTGTTTTTAATCGAAGCAAATAAATAATCGCATTAGCATTAATGTTCCAATGTAAAAGAAACAAAAAAAAAAAAATAAGAAGAATAAAAAAATGGTAAAACGTTTATAATTATACTAATTAGGACTTTATAATGAGGAATGAATATTTAATAAATGACCGATTAGCAATATACAAATAATTAAAACGTGTCGTACGATATATCAACACACATTCGATTGAATGGGTAGACCCTTTCAAGGTAACTACTACGAGAAAGCGTAACTCTCGTAATTATGTAATTGTCTACGCAATATGATTGTAAGTATTGAAAGTATAATAGTGAGAGGTGTGTTACGTATATAAATGTGCGTGTATTTGTATGTATATATGTGAACACATTGAGTCCATCTTCGAAGAATCAGAGATACCGGTTAGTTGTGCCAGCAAACAAGACACTATGTAACTGGTCTAAAGAAGGAACCTCGTAAACACTTTTAACTTATTCAGAACACGGCCTGAGTTTCATTCTTAGATCTTACATATATATATATATATATATATATATAT
>NW_015149003.1:876263-888362 GCF_001465965.1 Polistes dominula
ATATATATATATATATATATATATATATATATATATATATATATAAGTTATAGGATGTATTAAATAATCGAGATAATCAGGGGGACAGGTTGATGACCGTATTTTTACCTAAAATGAAGTACGAACAATCTTTTTTTTTAATTTATTTTTATAAATTATATTATTATTATAATATAATTAATAAATATAATTTATTATATATACTAAAATATAACTATATTAAAAATATTAAAATATAAAATATAACTATACTATTATATATATATATATATATATATATATATATATATATATATGCACGCATATACGTATTACATATGTGTAATATCTATTATTAATATTTATTTTTAGAAATCGGTTGGAAACTACGGATTAATTTATTTTCCCGCGTTTAACAAGAGAAAGAATAAAAATAAATTATGAAAATTAATAATAATATCTTATAAAACGATGAGTCACAATCATATGTAGCAAACGTTTCATATATATATATATAAAAAAAAAAGCAGGTTTTCTTTCGATTCGAAATAAAGAAATGATAAGAGAAATGTACGTTCGAGATATCGAAACGTGATCGTCTCGTAATAAATTTTCGTTTCAATTATGACGAAATAAAATATGTGAAATACAAAGATACGACAAATATGTTAGTGATAAAAAGTAGATTAAACAAAAAAATTAATAGAATTTGGGAAGGAAAAGAAAAAAAATTAAAACAAGAAAATATAATATTATTTAAATACGAACATAATTACGTCAACTTACTGAGACGATTGGAACAGCATTGAAATTCTTTTGTATATCATTATTATTCGTTTGTAAAAATAATGCACGTCTTGCCGCTTGTCGAGTAATTTCATTGGAAATTTCATTTCCTTCCTTTTCACAGGTTGAATTTTGTGCTTTGTCGCGACCCTTGAAAACCCTTCTAGCCGAATTTCTTCTAACTTCGGCAAATGCTATACCTCGGAGCAACATTTCGCAAATCAAAAAAGAAAAATTCGTTTGAATTTATTTATTTATTTGAAGTATTTTTTTTTTCTTTCTTTTTGTCACTATCCTATTCACACAAAATATTATTATCATCGACTTAATTATTCAATTTAATTAAAGTACACCACACAATAAGAGCACAGTATGTTAGTACGTTTCTCACTAAAATAAATTTCACGATTGTCGTCGTGTATAATCAATCTTATATCAACCTATCGTTGAATATCTTATTTATAACGCCCTCTGTTATATTATTCGATTTAACAGATAGAAAGAAAAAAGAAATGATAAGAAAAAAAAAAAGAAAAAGAATTGAAAAATGTTAAAAAGTCTCGGAAAGATACGAGGCACTGATGATTCTTGCGATTTCAACTGAACACGTATATATAGTTTTGTATGTTAAGTATACCTGTCGATGGTCTAAGCCAATATGGGTTCTCCTCTTATCGTTAGATATCCGTTGATAATATACCAAGTACAATCTCAATAAAAACCGATAATTTCCTATCATACAAAAGACACAAATATACACTTGCATAAATAATAATAATATAAGGTGGTATCCCTCAAGAAATCGTTTTATCGAGATTGAAAAATTATACAATTTATTTAACGAGCATTTTAAATTACAGCATCGTGGGGCAACAACCAGATTGTTAGCAGTGATTTTTATTTGTAAAAAAAAAAAAAAAAAAAAAAAAAACAAATATTGTAATTCTAGTAATATGACGATATTGGTTTTTTATTATTTTGTTTTCTCTTTATTCGATAAAACGATTTTTGGGACACCATATACATGATATGCAATATCGAGATGTATTATATTTCTTTTTATATTATTATTTATTTAATTCAAGATACGGTGCATATACTATTTGCTTTCTCAGTTTATTTTTCATACTTTTACATTATTGCTTTTCTTTTTTCAAATCTTTGCATTTGAAAACTCTGGAGATGAGACATTTCAAATTTTGTCTTTAAAATCTAGAACACATTTTTAATTACAATATAAATCATTTACACAGTTCGTAATATAGTAAAAAGCAATTATAATAAATACATTTATTCTTCTAAGTAATCAGTTTGAATAAACTTTCAGATGCAATGGGTTGAATCATATATTTTCTAAATAAATAAATAAATAAATAAAATAAGATATTAGAGGTACATATTAGGTAATGAAAATTTGTTCGATATAACTCATTCATTTTCTAATTAATTAATTATTCTTCTTGTTTTGTTTAATCTGTTCTTTTTTCTTCTTTTTCTAGAGATCCAACTACTAAGTTGAGAATGACATCACTTGGATAGTTCAACCTTTGTCACATCTATCTCTTCCTCTCTCTCTCTCTCTCTCTTAATCTTTTTTATTTCTTACCGGCTGATATACAAAAGCTACTTTTTCGTTGGACTGTACATTGCTAAGCCTGCTTGACTCCTACCAAGATTAAGGTAATGTTCGTACCTCTTATGATACAATAGCTATGTAGTCATTTCAGTACTCTATGGTGCTTCTACTTGGATTGCCGCTAAAACGTTTGAATTTTTCTGTGAGTTCTGTGTGAAAACGTCAAACCGGTTGGCTCGTTGAACTTTTTCATATTTACAAGGGGAATCAAAAAAAAAATTCAAGGTAGTAAAGACGATTCATTTCTATCATCTTCTTCAAACGATATAATTGTTCAATAGATACACCAATTTAATGAGTAATTATTATTCTTATTTTTATACGTACTCTTTAACCGATTGAATGTATGTCAATTATCATTCAGATTATGTATGCGTATAAGAAAAAGTTTAGAAACGGTGATAATTATTGATACGTTGTTATCGAATGAAATAAGAAAGTAGAATGTTATCGAATGAAATGATTCCATAGTAGTACTGAAACAACTCTTTTTTTAAACATTAGTATGTCTCCTTAATTTGTTTATGATCCTTCGTTAAGTATTGTCATTCTAGAAATATAATAATTGTAGTTTTCTTAAACTCACCGTGACGTAGTATCAAATTTCTGGTTTCCACTAGGGAAACCACCACGATCACCAGCCAAAGGCGTTGTAAGTACACTGAAATGGAAAAGATAATGATTATTAAATAATGCTATTTTTGTTTATTTACAAGTGATATCAAGTAAGTCTAAGAATTAACTTTATGAATCTATTTACTAGTTAGAATGTTTTAAAAAAGTTTCAGCAATGATAAAACTTATTTGATGATTCACACACACATTCAGTCTCTAACAATTGCTTTTCTTGCTAAACAAGTATATTTTTGATGATATGACATAGACATTCATAAATCAAATTTTTTAATGAATATCAAACAGAATTAATATATGAAATATCAAAGAACATAAATCTAAGATTCTATTGAAGTACAAACATAACCTACAATATAAAAACAATAGTGAATTTAATTTATTATCATAAAATACTTAAGAGAGAGAAAGTAATCTATAGAAACACAATTGAAGAGGAAATATTTAACTATAATATGAAAACTACAATTAAATGTTACCATTACATAAATATCGTAGAAACGAATGAATTAAAATTCTTTAAAAAATATCAAAAAGAGTAAACAAAATGTAACATTTCAGAAAGAGAATCTGAATTTCTATCAAAGAGAGAAATTGAGAAGTATATTTTCATATAATACAATGAAAAGTTATTACATGAAATAAACATCGTAGAAACTTATAAATACAAACTCTCTTAATCTCAACGATGAGAAAATGAGATTTTCTATCATTGAAAGGAAATGAAGTATAGTATGAAAACACTGGTAAAAAGTTATTATGTCATATTGAAAGAAGAAGTGCAAAGTACATATTAGATATCATTGAAAGAATCGACAGGAAAGTTCTCCCGACAAGTGTATACTTGTAATCTTGATATCAATCGTATATGAAAATAAAAATTGGAAGAAAAAAACGAAATAAGGAGTAGGGATAAGAGAAAGATACGAAAATGATGAAACGAACGATCGGTAAAAAGATTAGATCAGCTGTTTGTTGGCATGAATCAAAGTCGCGTGCGAATGTAATAATAAGTGGGTATGGAGTAGGATCGCGTTGATCACGTTTAAAATAAATATTTCAATTAGAAGTTTAAAAATATCTGTCTTGTGAAAAGATAAAATTAAAAAAATGTCACTAAATTACCGGGGTAGGAGGAGGACGTTGGAATAATCCTAGTGGTCGGTAGGATCGAGGTCGTTTGTGTCACTCTGCTCCTTTAAATCTATCGATTGGAGTTCCTTGCGTCTCCATACGAACTACAAAATTAGGTTAAAACTGCAGCGCGATATTCTTTCTCTCTCTCTGACACACACACGTTCGTTCGTTCTTCCTCGAAACCGATAGTTGTGTCGTTACTTGTCTAACATTGATTTTCTGAAAACACTTACATGGTCGTTGATCTTATTTTAATTTTCCAAGGATTGACTGATACAAGCCAACAAGAATAAAAGAAAGAAATAGACAGATAGACAGACAGATAGATAGATAGGTTAGGTTAAATGTCTAGGTAAAGAATCGTTTTATTAGGGTTAAAGAAAAGGATCATGGAAGGACGAGAGAATAGACTCGGTCCATGTCCTTTTCTTTCTCTCACACATACATACGCGTATCAACCACCCACGCAAATTCACACACACATACACAATTCATATATATAATGTATATGTAGATATAGATAACACTGAATCACCTTGCACTTTTCCCTGTATTCGTACATTCTCGTCAGGAATGAAAGATTTGTTGATAGTCGGGATAAAATCACCCGAGATGCACCGTCACACGACTGCCATCAGACTTTTATTATCAAACTCTCCAACCGACAGCACGACTCGCGCACTCGCGTAACAAGAGACGACGAACACGTATATATGGCCGTATATATGTATAACTTGTATGTGTGTMTATATATATATGTATTTATAAAGAGAAGGACAAGTTTAGTCACTACATTGGACGTTTCTTCTTCTTTTTCCTCTTGTTATTTTTCTTACTTCTTCTGACACGAACAAACTTTACTCGTGTATTTCTATGTGAGACAAGAGAAAGAAGAAGAAAAAATAGCTCGTGTTTTCTCGACAGTAGGAGAGGGTAATGTTAACTGCACGGCTGACAATGAATTAAAAACTCGCGTTAAATATAGGATCATTTCTATCGCACCGCGAAAAAGATCTTCTTAGCGGGTTTCCTTTTCTTTCTTTCATTTGTTCATGGCGCTGCACTCGGATTCACGTATAAGTTCGAATTTATTTTAAATAACAGCCGACGAACACTCTTTCCGCGCTTACTATGAGCCTATTCGTGCTTTTCTATATTGCAAGTTGATATTAGCTTACGCTGATTGGTCCTGTTCGGGCCAATCCTGGATCGTTGCACGATGCATCCATTCGCGTGAGTGGTAGGAATTTTTATGATGGGTAGAGTGTCATGTATGTTGCATAGTCTTTCTTTTACTAACTCATGTTACATTTATACGTAAGAGATCATTTTTAATTTATATATTTATAACAAAATATATAATAAATAAATAAGATACGCAGGATATTCGAGTCATTTGTATCGTCGATATATTTTATTTATATTTAGGTTAGGTCATTCGAAATTTGTGTTAAGATTTTAATCGAATTTACTTAATATCGTAGAAAGTTAAGATATACGATCTGGTTTTTATTAGGATATGTTGTCATGTAAAATAAAATAGTCGTTTAGAGATATTTTAGTATTCGACGTTGGTAATAGCAAGAGAGGAGGAGAAATCATTGGTCCTAACGGAAATTCGGCAATGCAAACATGGCGCGAAATAGAGCCGGCGCTGTCGGTCGTTCCTCGTTAATCCGTACGAATAAACCATAGAATAAGTATTCTTTTTTTCCTCTGGGGGTTATGCGTTTGTAGTGTTGTAGAGGATTGGGTGGTTGGACGCGCACGCTCCTCCTACACCATCATACATCTCCCTCACCGCCATCACTACCACCACCAAACCATTACATGCTATGTTCGATTGCTACTACACAATCGTGAAAGGTTTTTGATAGTGTTATTCCGCGTGATGCGCTTGCGTGTGAGTGCAGTAATGGTAGTGGTAGTGGTAGTCGTCGTGTCATCGTCGTCGTCGACGTTATAACATATTCGTAATCGTCGGTGGGTAACGTAGTGGTGTGTGAATGACGCGAGAGAAACACACGACGATGAAACGTTTCTGTTAGCATACATCTAAATTACATACATACATATATCTATATATATGCATATACACATAGATACATAGCACATAGATACACGAATACGTCCTTGCGGCAATGGGAAAAGTGGCGGCGTATGCGCGGCTCCACGCTAGAGAATTTTTCTCCCTCGCGGATGGCAACCTGGATATCGATTGTCATTATTTATATCGTACGTTTCCTCTTCAGTCATCGATTCACTTTTTACATTTTACATTTTTACAGTAATGAGAGAGTTAAGTTTAGATAGCCGTACGGTACACTAAGTTACCCACAACCTTCCCTCGATGTGTGATCACAGGTGTTGTTGAGGGAGTCGAGTGAAATAGAGAATGACGGATAGCCAGCAGCAGTTTTGCTTGCGGTGGAACAACTTTCAGGCGAACATCACGAGCCAGTTCGAGGCGTTGCGAGATGATGAAGACTTCGTCGACGTTACCTTCGCCTGCGATGGCAGGCGACTTCAGGCTCACAAGGTCGTCCTATCCGCTTGCAGCCCTTACTTCAAGGAGTTGTTCAAGGTTAGAAAACCGTTTCTTCCCGCTCCCCACCCTACTTTTCTTCCTTATCCCCTCCTCCTTCCTTCACCCCCGCAACCCCTCTTCCATCTCTCTCTCTCGCTCACCTGCTTCTTTCCCCTCTCTCTCTCTCACTCACTCTCTCTCTCTCTCGCATGCACGCTACTCCCCCTCCCCTTCCCCTCCTTTTCCTCTTCTTCCTAACACACGTTTTCGATTCCTCCTTCTATCTTTCTGTCTCTCTCTTCCTCCCACCTTCTCTCATCTCCCATCTCTCTTTTTCATCTTTCTATATGTGCCGCCGCTGCTCCGCTCGTATGCGCACGTAATATGCATTTTAGTCGCTTCGTCCGACCGTTAATAATTCCAAAATTACACAATACCTATTTGCGCGACGTGTCCCAGCCGCTTTTTTCTCTCTCTCTCTCTCTCTCTCTCTCTCTTTATTTCTTATCTCCCCGACACGTTTTCAGCTCTCGAATTTGTAGCCATCATCATAACGCACTATGTGCAGAACGTATGCGATGCCGATGCAGATGTCCTTTTGTTATTTTTCTTTTATTTTTTTTTCTCTCTCTCTCTCTCTCGCTCTATCTCATTCCTCTCTTCTCCTCTCTTCCTTTTCATTTTCTCTTTTCACGCACAATTAACTGATTAACTACCAAATATACTGCACGCCCGCGTATATATGCAAATATTTAATTACAAGTGGGAATTTTTTTTTTCTGTCCTCGTTTAATTTCCTTTACAATTATTGAAAATTAATTAGGTTCACGCTTTTCTGTTTGTTTTAATTAATTGCTTTTATACGAGATATGAAAGAACGAAATTATTATTATTATTATTATTTTTATTATTATTATTATTATTATTATTGCTATTATTGATTTTTTCTTTTTATAAGACATGCAAATATAAAATAAAAGAATATTAAAATATTTAACATATAACTTTCCTCCTATCTAAGGCATGACTATTAATATTTATGATAAAGCATATTTGAAATATTTTCAGTTGCTATTAAGATATTGTATACCTACTAGAAGAAGAAAATAATGTTGGTAACAATTTAGTTATATGGTTGATTTTTTCTAGACCAATCCTTGCAAACATCCGATAATTTTTATGCGGGATGTGGAATTTGAACATCTACAATCACTGCTGGAGTTCATGTACGCCGGTGAAGTAAACATTTCACAAGCTGAATTGCCTACTTTTCTGCGTACAGCTGAATCTCTACAAATCCGTGGTCTCACCGACTCTCAAAGTAGTCAGCACAACAACGAAAAGGTATATTAATATAATGTGATAGTATTTGGTTATATTTAAAAAGGACAAAAGTGTATCTATAATTTAAATCTTATATTAAAATATTTAGCACTTGAAGACGAATAATGTTCACGCATCAAATGGCCGTGGTCTGATCTCACCGAGCTTGGACGATGAGCGCAGTAAAACTCCACCACCATCGAGCCCTCCACCATTAAAAAGGCTGTGTAAAAGAAGTGATTCACCTCAAATCTCTAGTCCAATACCTACTGTGACGCCTTGCGCTAGCAGTACACCTCTCTCACGACCGCTCATAGAGCCGCAAGTTCAGCTTGATTGTTATAAGGATATTGATATTGTGGAGGTAATTATTGATACTTGTTATTTTTTATTAAATTTAATTATTTTTCTCGTAATATCTTACGTCCTATACATATATTATCATTTTAGCCAAAAGTAGAACTACCTGAATATGGCAGTGATGATGATTGCTCATCAAAACAAGAAGTTAACGCGATACCTGGTGGTTTCCTTAGTTTGGATGGTGGTATGGAAGTATTACCGACATATCCACCATCTTTTCAAGGTATAAATTTTATTGTCACTGTTGTTGTTTATGTTGTAAATAAATAAGGAATTTATTGAAAAAGTAAAGAAATGAAAAGGAAGATATTATAAGATAGATTTGTTTTAGGAACCAGTATGGAAGGTGGCATGCCTGGACCTTCACATGGGAACAATGAGCTGAATCAAGAGCAGCAAGGTGAGTCTATGATTTATACTTTTTTGGTAGTGCGAGCACCATTACAAACAGCAACAACCTAGCCATTACATCAGAACTGTATAATGAGAGTAGAAGCAAGGAAGGAGAAAGGAATCTTGATCGTTTGAAATGGTAAGCTCGTGTGTAGCTCGGTAGGTCTTGGTAGGTGGTAGGAGACATTTGACACTCAGAGGCTAAAATAGGCCCAAAGTCCACAGAGTGCAGTTTGCAGTTAATCAGCTGTATTGTATGAACGTTACCGATATAGCCCGAATACCATTAACAACAATGTCCTGCGTGTACATAATTAAAAATACCCATCCCAATAAGCTTCATAATTTTTTTGTTCTCATGCTTTCACGCGCGTATATATGCATCGCGTATATATGCGTATATACATTATATATTAGTACTACACCTTTAACGCTGCATTCAGACTCTGACGAGTAAGTGCTTCTTGTTAAATTTAATGCTCCAGTAACTTCGTCAACGAGAACCATCTTGCTATCACCAGCATCATTTGCTTTCTTGTTTACTAATGATATAAAGATCATATTTACGATCTCGGTCGGTTATATAAATGTGCTATGTACATATTGCTTTGATTTGAAATGATAAATTACTTTTATATACCTTTCGTTTCGTGCACTATATATTTCTGCATTGAGTTTTCTTAAAGAAAATGCAATGATTATTTGATAACTAGTTAAAATACACGCACAGAGTTATACTAAGATATTTTGATTGTGCAAGAGCACTACTCTCTATTGTAGTTATATCGTCCAATTTTTATTTGTTGCGAAAATAATAAATTCAATTAAAGTTTCCATTATCATTGATTAAAAACGAGATAAAAATAATCTTTATTACGATTATCGAGATAGATTTATAACTCATTTAATGGTTAACAGTATTAATGCATATAAAAAGTCTGATTTTCTGTGTAACATGCACGAGTCCACCATACCATGAAACAGTTCACAAGGCCAAGACCATTATTCCTAACGGATTATCATTATTCGCTGATCCATGCTTACCATTGTTTTCAAACTATGTGTTTTCCCTTACCACAATATCGTTATGTTATCTATGATTCGATTCATTATATCCTTGCAAGTTGCTATCTTGCAGGATTTACATTATACATGTACCGTGCAGGCAGCAAATTTGGGTAGTGCTAAATAGGGTTTTTGCTGGTTGTTGCTGTCCTGTGGTGGGTGGTATCATTTTGATATTATTCATGGTGTGAATAAAGCGTGGTGCTATGCTATGGTAACGTGTTATGCTGTGGGCTGCTACCGGTTAGAGCAAGTTGTGTGTGTGTTGCAGCTGACCTGCGTAAACTGCACTCGCTGGACCCACGCCCCTGTCCTGTGTGCAACCGCATGTACAGTAACTTGTCCAACCTGCGGCAGCACATGCGCCTCATCCACAACCCTCAGAGTGTCACATGCCCTCTATGTAACAAGCCCTTCAAGACCAAGCTGTACCTCAAGCGTCACCTGGTCAGTTTCCACGAACTCAGTGTGGCGGACAGGCAACGTCAGGAGGAAATCTACCATCATCAGGTTAAAGTTCAGGTTCAAGGACAGGGCGGTCAAGCACAGGTTCAGGGTGGAGCTCAGGCTCAAACACAGACACAAGTTCAGGCTCAAACACAGGCTCAAATTCAGGCTCAAACGCAAGCTCAGGTGGATAACAAAGTGCTCTTGACCGCTTCTGCTCCGCTCTCTCGTCTTCCCGTGGAAGATACCGGGGGGAGCGGAAGTGGTAATGCCGTAGAACCAAAGCTGAGAGCTTACCAGGCACAGGCCGGGGATAATTCTTATTCCGTAGAGGTTGCTCAAATTGGTGATACGAAGCATTTTGCGAGCGGAATATTGCAGTTCGATGCTTCGTATAACTAATGTATAGGTTTTTATTTATTTTTATTGTATTTCCCAGTATCATTTTGTGATATATAGAGAAGAAGCGAGATGAAGTCAAGTTAAAATTTATTATTTAGTGAACTTGTGATTCAATAGGAAACGTATCTTTACAGTTGATCGACAAGTATAGATAGAAATAACGTTACGATACAAGGCTGATTCTGTATTTAGGTGATCAGAAACTAACTACTGTGCAAGATGAGGCACGGGTGTAATACGTAATTCGAAATTATTTAAAAAATGACGTACGGAATTGCAATACTAAACGAAAGTGCGTTGTCATCGAATGCGCAACGTTTAACCGCATTACACTTTTATTTCTGTGCGTAAATGAAAAGTTTATATAGGTCGTATCTTACTCGACTATCATCGATACGATTATTAAACCGTGTACATAGGTTTGGGAGACTAGTTTACATATAATATCCCGTGCCTATTCATCATATAAAGATGATGAACGTTAATAAGGGGGAAATGACTAAAAAATATGCCGTAGGTGGAGCAGCCATCCCACCTCGTACTGATAATTCTGCAGCCGGATACTTGTTGTTTTATTTAATGCTATACAGTGTTATACAGACTACAGATATTTACAACAATATTATATTCTTACAGAGAATTATATTTACTTTATTATTGCAGCGCAATGTGCAATGACATAGCTCGTACATGATATATTTTTCACATGCATACATTGCAATATACAGCCAATCGACAGCTCTCAACAGAGTAATAATATTTATTATTAACAGTTATCAACAAACCGTGATCGCAACTATGCAGCAGATTGAATTAAACAATATATAATAAGGGGGCATTGTTTGTGCTGGTTTTTTTCTCGCATGAACTTTGTAGATTTTTTTTTTTTTTTTTTTTTTTTTTTTTTGTTTAGTTTTGTTTTTATATATACACATGTATATAACTAATTTCTTTTTTTTTTTTTTTTTATTAGTCTCTTTATACTTAAATTTATATAATTTTAAAATACTCGTGGAATATAAATCTTGAATTTCGACGAGTCACGCATCAGTATTATTAGGAATTATTTTGGAAATATCTTTTGTGGATTAGGTAATTCGAAGGTAGGATTTTTCTTTATACGTATATATATATATATATATATAAATATATATATATATGAAAGTAAATTCACGAATAATATCATTATCATGCGTATATTTGAAATTTGTTGATAATGCATGTTTATTGGTGATTTACGCGTTTATGGTATTATTATATCTTTCCTTTTCTTTTTATCTTATTTTTGTATATACACAGATTTACATTTTTGAGTTTACGTAATGGTTGTTTTCTTGTTTCTTTCTTTCTTTATTTAGTAGGTTTAAAAAAAAAAAAAAAAAAAAAAAAAAAAAAAAAAAAAAAAAAA
>NW_015149003.1:915434-937934 GCF_001465965.1 Polistes dominula
AGTGAAAAAAAAAATTGAACGATTGATTAAAATACATTATTGATTACTTATTTAAAAGAGAGAGAGAGAGAGAGAGAGAGAGAGAGAGAGAGAGAGAGAAAGAGAGATAGAAAGAGATAGAAAGAGATAGAAATGAATTAATTGAATAAAATATACAGAATAAAAGCTTTTAATTATGTTGATTGAATTTTCTTCTTATTATCAGGGATTAAAAGATTTTATTTTAATTTTTTATATGAAAATTACGCGATATAACGCCATACAAAAATATATGTCAATTTATTTAATTTTGTATAAAAAAAAAAAAAAAACAAAGAGAAAGAAAAAATAATTGTGAAATTGAATTTAACGTAAATAAATTTATTTCATTAATTATTACTTCCCTGTATATTTTTTCTTCAAAAAAAAAAAAAAAAAAGAAAATACCTAATACAAATGCGCGTAGAATTTCAATTAATTATAAAAATTTGAATAAAATTAAATAGAATAAAAAAAAAAAAAAAAATTTGATTTGTTTCAGCTTATGTTACTTCGAGATTTCCTTCGGTCGATGTAAGCAGTGTCAAACAAGTTTTGGCATATAAATGCAAAGAAAATTCAACGGCCCTTAAGATGAAATCTATACGTTATATATGGTGAGTCTAATACATTTTTATAATTATAATATAATATTATAAATTACAAAAATTAATTATATTAATCCTTATAAGTCGTCAAATTTTTTTTTTCTAAGTGATTTTTGACATGAGATATTAATTGGTTTTTCTCAAGTAGTTTTTTTTTTTTTTTTTTTTTTTTAACTACTACTTACTATGGTACAAAAATATGTAAAACAATTTTTTTTTTGAGTATTTTTTAATAAGAAATTATTAATTTTTATTTTTTTTAAAGAGTATTACAAATATATATATATATATATATATATATATATATATATATATATGAGATTATTATTATTTAATTATTTAATTATGAAATTATATAATTATTAAATTATTTGTAATCTTTCACGTAACTTACGACCGATAAGGGTTAATTATTATATTTTTTCTTTTATGGGGTGTTTTCTCTAGTATTTTTGTCTACCTCCTCCCTACCACCCACCACTTGGGATATAAACAAAAAAAGAAAAAAAGGAAAAGTATGTATAGGAAATATTTTTTGGTGTTTTTTTTTTCTTTTTCTATTTTGTTTTTCGTTCATTTTAACTGACACAGATTTTTGTATTAAATTTCAAAAAAATCAAGCAATGAAAAAATAATTTTCAGCTTGCTTCTTGTAGTATTTTGTGTCAAAAAAAAAAAAAAAAAAAAAAAAAACATTAATAAGTAACATCGTAAAATTGACCGTTTCCTAAAGAAAAATTCGTTTTCGATCTACTACAAAAGTGTACCTTTATAGTTCGCGTAAAATGAGAGCTTTCTATGGAGTAAAAAATGTGGATAAGAGACAAAAAATAAAAAAAAAAAAAACGAAAGAATGAAGATCGATAAAAATTCGATGAAGGAGAAAAGTGATGTTCGAGGTCGTGTCCTTCAATTCGCACACTATGCTTTTTCGATTAGTTTTTGATGGTCTAGTGTAATATCATTATCGATACTTTTAGATGGCAACATTTTTATTCAACTTATTATTATTCTATATATATATAAGAAAATATATAAAAAGTGTATTATTTATTTATTTTATTTTATTCTATTTTTTATTCTTTTTTTTAAACAATTATATAAAGTATAATAATTATTATTAATAATTGGCATTAGAAACTCGAAAGTTCGTGGCTACAAATATTAAATTCCACTAGTGTTAAATAATAAAATATAATAAACATAATTATAATAATTATGATTATATTCATTTATTTTATTTTTTTCTATTTTTTCTTCTTTTTTTAAAAAGTTACATAAATTATTATTATTATTATTATTATNGAAAATTTTTATCTATACATAACGAATTTAATTTGTTATTGTAATTATATATGAATTAATATGTAAAAGTAATACATTTTATTTAAAATATATTTATATTGATGATATATCTATAATATTATAAATAATATTATATATAATATTATAAATAAAACAAAATACCCAAGTAAGCAGATGACGTGTCTCACTCGTCAAATGTACCCAAAGGGTTATATTAGATCAATTCGCGCCCGTATATCTGATATTAAATAAAACTAGAATGTTACTAGGGTAGGTTGAATATCTGATAGAAAATCAAGTTGATTGCAATTTTTAATCGTAAAAGTGATTGATTTTTTTTTTAAATAAAAGGGATTGCTAATGAAAAAGAAAGAGACTGAGAAAAATATAAAGTGAGAGATCAAAGATATTCGATATTTCCTTTAATCACGTTTAATTCTTCTATGTAACGTGTTAATTACAACCTGTAAAATCGATTGAACGAACATCAATAGTTGACATCAGTTCTTTTAACATAGTCCTTCAAATTTTTTCATCGTATTTAATCGTATTAATTTTAGTTCATTTTATTTATTTTTTTTTTTATCATACGCAAAGTTCTTGGTGTCAAGGATGAATAAAAAAAAAAAAACCTTTTTATTCTATCCCCTTTCAATTTTTCTGTGTAAATTATTATTATTATTATTATTATTATTATTATTATTATTATAAAAATTATTTATATAATAATATAAATAGTATTATTAAATAAATAATTTATAAATAATTTAATTATTAATAGATATTTTATTAACCCTTTGAGTGCTATGAATATGCATTATGAGTGCATATATGCATTTGATAAAAATTACTAACCTTATCGTTCGAAGCATACACGTGTTTTTGTTAATATTTATATAAAGTAATTTAATATTTATATTAATTAATTAAATTATATTGAAAAGCAAAAACAGTAATTAATAAATATAATTTATTATTAGAGAATCCGGTTAATAATAAATTATTCTGTTCGTATAAAACATTTTAGGTAAAAGTATTCAGCACTCAAAGGGTTAATAGTATAAATAGTATTATTATAAAATAAAAAAAATAATTTAAAAAAATACAAATAAAAAAAATATATAATGCATGGTACAAAATGCAATATATAATACAAAAAAGAATAATAATAATAATAAAATTAAAATAAAATAAAAAATTCATATAACTCGTTATACGAGTTAGTTCATTTGCAAACGTTATAGCACGATTATTCATATATTACTTGAAAGTTGTTTAATTTTCAATATTAAAGAGAAACTCTTTTGATTAAAACGTGAATAAATGATATTTAAACAGAATTTCATATCTAAATGTGAAAACACATCGTTATCATATTGGTATTTAACCGGTTCACTGTGGAATTTAGTTTCAAAAGATCACCACAGGATGTGGAATTAAAAACAAGCAATGACGACGTGTATACACGTTAAACACACCCAGGGCAAAGAGTATTATTATACATTTAACGAAAAACAAGGAAGGACTACATTTTTATTCAAAGTTAACAAAAACTAACAATTCGTTTCTAAATACGTTATTCTTACTAAAAGCTTGAAAATTGTCAAAAACATAATAATAAAATACATAAACAAGAAAAATTCATGATAGCAAGAATGAAGAAGAAAAATAAGAAAATAGTTTTGAAAATTTCAAGCTATGTATGTGTGATATGTTTCAAAGTGTGCACGGTATTATACAAAATGCGACTTCACACAGGGTCGTAAACCAAAACCTTGCGTTTCCTTGCGTTTTCCATTTTTTCGAACAAACGGCACATCTTATAAATAAAAATACATTAAATAAATATCAATAAAATACATAGAAATCGTATTGGTAATATAAAGGGAACATATCAACAAATAATATTCTTATTATATTTTATTGAGATTTCGAGTTTTTTTTTATAGTAAATGGTTATTTTTTATTTTACACGACGAGTATACACGTCAAACGCACCGCAGTAGAGATTTGGTTCAACGTGTATATACGTCGAACGCACTTAACTGGTTAAATGAAGTTTATACTTGACGTTATATTATAATATGTAAATTCATATATAAATATATATATATACAATTTTTGTACACTTTTATACACATATATATTACATGTATTATATTTATATTTGTGTATTAATTGAATTTTCTTATAGAGTAACTTTCTATATATATATATATATTCTCTTAGTTATACGTTGAACAATTATTATCACAAATACAACAACAAACTTGTTACAAATCCCTTTTAACAAGATATATATATATATATATAGTAGAGATTGTTGTTTAACTTGATGGCTTTTCTAACTCCTAACTCGAAATATCTATGAATGCTTCCTATGGTTCTATAGTTAAAGTTTGATCTTTCTACTAAAACGAGAATATCGTAGTTGAAACTACGATAACGATATAAAAAAAGGATTCAACAAACGCAGGTGGAAAAAAAAAAACAACCTACAAAAATCTAAATGAATGACCAAAAGAGAGACAGGGAAAAAGAAGAAGAAAAAGATAAAAAAAAAAATGAAATAAAAAAAGGAAGAGATAAGGGATGAAAAATTTGTCGCGAGTAAAAAGTATTTTTTATTTTTTCTTAAAAAGACACCGATAAAACTAAATCCTTTTTTTATTTTTTTTTTTTTTTAAAGACATGAACCACGAAAAAAGATAAAAACAAAAGCAAAAAAAAAAATAGAAAAATAAAAAATATTGAAAAAGAAAATGAGATAATATAAAAAGAAAAATTGAAACAAAATGAAAGAAAGAAGATGAAACTTCAAATTTTGTTCAATTAAATTTCATTAAAGATAATTAATAATAATAATAATATTAATAATAATATTAATAATAATAATAATATGATGATGATGATGAATAAAATTAATGAAAAAGAAGTGAGAGCAGAAAAAAAAAAAAAAGAAAAGAAGCAGATGATGGGAAAGAGGAAAGAATTTTAATGCCATTCGTATTTTTTTCTCTGTGAATTTTTTCAGTAGCACGAAGGGTACGTCGCGGCAGGCCGCGATTAGGTACGAGGGGTGGTAAACATATGTCCCCCTCAGTGCATGGAAATTCACCCTCTAGAAGTGATTGGTTGCCTTTGGATATGAGAACGACACCACCGGCAGCCATGCCAGCTTTTCGTGGATTTGAAGAACCCTCCCCGGATGGTGTGGTAAGTTTTTATTTATTTCTATTATATATAATATATTTTATATAAATAATTTTAATAATAAAACAAATTAATTTTTATTATATATACAATATTTTTTTATATACACAAATTTTATATAATAATAATAAATTAATATAATATATATATATATATATATATATATATATATAAATTATATAATAATAAAATATATAAATTTTGTATAATATAATAATAAATTAATTAATTTTTATTATTTATAAAATATTTCAAATATATTATTAATTATTTATTCTCGTTATATGTTAGTATATTTTTGGTATTAAGGTAATTTTATTTTTTAAAAAATTGTTTCGTCAATTTTAGTGATATTAGATTTATCCTAATTTTGTTTTATTGTTTTTAAAATCTTTTTTTTCTAATTTAAATAATTTCTTTTTGTTTCTATATATATATATACATTTATATATAAATTTGTATTAACATAATTTACATACACACACAATTATTTTAGGTTTAACTATTTAATAGAGGGTATCTTGTAGGATATTATAATATAAGATTTATATTAATTTGAATTTTGTTATGTTACATATTTAGATTATTTCTTTTATTTCTTTTTTATATAATAATATTTTCAAATTTCATATATTATATATTCGTACATTACAATACATATTTTCTTTTATTTAATATTAATTTTTAAATAAAAATAATAACACCATCCTTTTATTTATTTCTCTTTTTTTTTTTAAACTCGATTTACTATGAAAATGTTGTATATATACATGTTAATATGTATATATAAGTATAACATATAATATTGATATTTTACCTGGTGTCTTATTTTCGTTATTAATTACTGGTTCTAATGAACGCTTGGTATTTATCCGACAACAACCTCAAGTTTATATCTCCAGTCACCCTTGTCCTTCGCATTAACTTTCGTTTATCGACTACCCTTAATCTTCTTTCCTCATTTTCAAAGCATGATTTATATATAATCTCATTATTAAGAGAATTTTTAATCAATCTCAATCCCAACCTTAACTCTCTCCGACCTTTTTAAATCTTTCCATTAAAAATTGGTCATCCATAAAACGAAAGTATATTTCTTTATAATAAATAAATAAATAAATAAATTTAGACCTTTTGTTTTGATTATTAATAATATATAATTACAAATAGATATTATATACAAAAATTTCATCGAATTTGAATTTTTGTTTCCCACCATTTTAAATTAAATTAAACAAAACTTACATTTTTCTTAATAAAATTGACAAATAAAAAAAAAAAAAATAATTCATAGACAATATTTTATAGACCAAAAAAATTGTATCCTATTAAAAATTAATATTAGCAACATTCTTTGATATTATTATATAATAAATATAATAATAATAATAATTAAAATCATATAAAAATGTTTATAATAATTTTCTTTCCTTTTTTTATCATTAAATTAATTTAACTATAATTTACATTGATATATATTTTCTATCTATAATAATAACATGTAAATGATTATTATTATTATTGATATAATATATATATATATATATATATATTGTTATTATTATGTTTGTTGAAGGTTCATTTAGGGGAAGGAATAGCAGTTTGCGAGGAACAACTTAGGGCTGTGAAATGGAGCGATTATCGTAAGTTGACACGTGGCCTAGCTGCTATATTGTTCAGCCCAACGGAACTTGCTACGTGTTCTGTTACCGGACAACGTTGGAGTCGTGCAGGAACGGCTACGGAACGTCCGGTCAAACCGGCACTCGACAAAGCCAAAGTGCAAGCCATCATATGTGAGTTTACTACTTTATTTTATCTATTTCACTAGCTTTTTGAAGTGAAAACTTCTGAGAGAATGGGAGTGATCTGAAAAGTAAATAAACGGAAACGCAGCTATGTAACGAAGCTATGAAACGGCTGCTATACTAAATAATGAGAGAAAAAGAGACAAACATATAGAATTTAACCTGCGAGAGAATGAGACGGAATATAGCTATACAGTTTTTCCTATTCTCGGTCTTCTCTTTATGCTATGCTTCGTAGTTATCGCTCCTGGTTGTATATGTGTGCGTTTGTGTGCGACTGCATACTACAAAGCGTTGACACGTATTCATTCGATACTCGAAATGTTTGTAGGTAGGAGCGATAGAAGGGTAGAAGGAATAAACAGAGATAAGCACGTAGGTAATGGGGATGATTTGAAAAAAGCGAACGAAAATCCATGCTAACGGAAATGAAACGATGAAACGACTATGGTACTAAATAGAGAAAAAGAGACAAACGTATATACATCTATAGGATTTAGTCTAAGAGAGAATGAGATAGAAGACAGTATGCATTTGTTTCTTATTTCAATTTACGAATCTACGTAAAATTCAATCAATGCACGAGTTTATGAAAAGTTCAGTCAATGCACGAATGTAGGAAACAAAATTTGTTCAATTTACGAATCTACGATGTAAGACCAAAATTCAGTCAATGCACAAAGTCTACGAAAAGTTCAGTCAATGCTCATTGATCATTGACGAATTTCTTTATAGCTCATTGAATTTTTTGAAAAATGCACGAGTCCTCCGATCATTGACGAATTTCTTCGTAGATTCATCAAACTTATTTGAAAATCAATCACATGATATTATTTTTTTTGCATAATAAATAAACCCTACAATTATCTTACTCCTGATACTTTGCATTCGACTCATTCTCTCGAGGCTTGGTTTTACGTACGTTTCACTTCTAACACATGCGATCTGTACACATGATATTTTTCAATTTTTTTTTTTTTGCATAAGAAGAAATAGAAATAGAATATTAGAATTGTCTATTTTCGAATAATAGTCGAGAATATATTTTTCGTGGGTTTACGAAAATGTATCTTGAAAGTGTTTCAATGAAGTCAAGAACAATGTTTTCATCGTCTAAAAAGAGCTAGGAACAAAATGAGTGGCCAAGAGAGTTTTTCGTGCCCACGTCTATTGAATGTTCACGTGTGCCAAGATCAACATAGTCAGACTGAATTGATGTTAGTTACATGTATAAGTGTGTACCATGTCTATAGTTATGAGAGCAAAAGAAAGATAGATAGATAGATAGATAGGTAGATAGATAGATAGATAGATAAATACAAAGTGTCTGATTATAAATGTTCTTTCAAATATATTTTACAAAAGTTTATTCAAAGATACGTATAACAAAAAAAAAATAAAAAAATACTTAATTTTATTTATTACTATATAATGATAGATGATATTTTGTTTAAACGTTAGATGGATAAGAAACAAACAAGCAAACGAATATTTTGAAACACCCTGTACATCGTAGACCTTTTATTTTATTTTATTTTTTTCTATTTCTGTTAACAGTCATTTTACGTTTACACCTCGATTTTCATTAAGCACTAGATTGTGTATAGATACTTTAGTCAACGAGGTTACTCTATCTACGATTAAACTCTCAGGTTTACGATTAGAACAGATCGATTGTTCCGAGAGAAAACAAGTATATCGATTTTGTCCGTACAAATGATTGCTATACTGCACACTATATATTCTAGATTAAATTCTATACGAATTGTGACGTAAATATATTCTCCTATTTTCTTATTTGTTATAATATCAATCTTATTTTTATTAACAATTTTATTCAATTATTAAAATAATTTGTAGTAATGTTTTTTAAATAAATCATTGTGATTAGTATTAAAAATAATAATCCATCTTATTGTCAATTTTAAATTAATTAATTTATTTTATATTTCAATTATTTTTGAAAATAATTATTGTTGATTTTATTTAGAACTATTATTTAATTTATTTATTAATTGTTCATTAATTAAATTATTGATTTGTATACAAAATAATAATCCATCTTATTGTCAATTTTAAATTAATTAATTTATTTTATATTTAAATTATTACTGCAAATAATTATTGTTGATCTTATTTAGAACTATTATTTAATTTATTCTACGTATAATTATTTATTTAAATTAACAAGACATCCTTTAATAAATTAATAATATATTAATAACATCATATTACTATATCAATTAATTATTATTATTATTACATTTAAAAGGGAATAAAATGCTCTCTTGGCGCATTAATTATGAAATTTTTTAATAATGATTGATTAATATTTCAGAAAAGTATGAATTAATGAATATTTTCTTTCAGTATGTATAATACGATAATATATAATTAATTATTACATTTTTTACGTGCACGTATAACCTTTCATTTTCACATTTTTATTTTAAAGTTTATATATACATATTATACATACATACATACATACATACACACATAGATATTATACATATGTACATATGTATTATTATTTGATCATTTTCCTTTGTAACGTTAACGTTAATTGAACCATTTTCACGATGCATTAGTACCACCCTTCAAAAATACAACGCGACCTATTACGTTTCATCGTTTTTCCTAATTATACCATGTGTGCACACACACATATCTATTTAAATTTCATCCATTAATTATACACAACACGCAACGTTTCGATACTTTTATTGTTAACTGTTATATTCTTCATTATCTCTCATATCCGTCGACGTTTTAGTATAATCAACGATGTTATATTTTACCTACGATATATCGAACAATCTATGTTATTATTACGTATATACCGGGTGTCCAAAAATATCAAAAACAAATCTACATTACGTATTATTACTCTGAGTTGAAATAAATGAAAATACAACAAAGTTTCATATAAACTTTGAACACTTTTAAATACTTCATAATAATTTTTATTAAAAAACAAGATATATTATTTTTATAAATATGTTTAAGATTAATTAAGTTAAATTATTTATTAAATAATTGAATTAAATTTTCGTTTATTTTATTTTATTTTATTTTATTTTTTTTTTTAAATCTAAATGGTAAAAGTTGAATTAATTTTATATAATTTTAATACGTACTTATGGTTAGTTCAAGTTTGATTTGAATTTCTGTGAACGACACCCTATATATAATTACATACTAACGTATTTTCACTCGTTAATTTATCTTTTCTACGTTGAAGTTAAAAAAAACATAATAGTTAGGAGAAAAAAAGGGTTGTTAACGTTTCCACTCGAACGAACAAATTTCAAATTGCAATGAGAATGAATTATTGTTTTATTATTTTATTTTATTTTTTTTTTTGTAACTTTATCTTTCATTTTTTTAAGACATTCCCTTTTTATTAAGAGTACAAAATAAATATGTATTTCTTAGAAATATTTATTATTATTATTATTATTATAATTACTGTAATTAATAATAATCAATGGGATGTGTTCGAATGAATATTTCTTGTTTATTTTTTCTGAAAATACTTGAAATACGAGTTTAATTAACAATTGTAATTATTGTAAATTAATTCTATTCGAATAATATGATATCGTTGTATTAAAATGCAAAAAAAAAAAAAACAAAAAAGATAACGATGATATTATTGATTAAATATTATTTAAATCATGATAAGATATTAAAGTACGTATTATATACGTTGATTACACATTTTCTCAATATAACTTTGATGGGCTTTTAATATTATAAAATATTTCTAATTAATAATTGTTTTCCACAAATTTCTACGTTATAAAAGATTATTAAATACAAAATACACGACGTTGTTATAGAATTTATATCGATTTATTATTTATTTCAAGTAGAAATAACGTACTTATGTATAAAACATTTATGTATATTATAAATATTACATAAATTATGCATTATTTATACATTCCAAAATTTAATCGTATTTTAATTATTAGATTTTTCCAAAATTTAGATATTCATTAATTTGTTGTCAATCAAATTTCTCACACCATTTTTTTCTTTATTTTTTGTTTATCCTAACTTCGTCTATTGTAAATGATTTTTTTAATTACATTAAATATTACATAAATAATTCAATATTTATACGTTGAAAAAAATATAATCATATTTTTTTATCATATTATTTTTAAACATTTATAATAGATATTCATTAATTTTGTGTCAATCTTATTTCTTGCACCATGTGCACTCTTTTTATCGTTTATCCTAACTTCGTTTTTTATAATTAATTTTTAATTAAATTAAATCTTACACAAATAATGCAATATTTATACATTCAAAAATGTAATCGTATTTTTGTCATTTTATTTTTCAAAAATTTCGAAATTCATTAATTTTGTATCAATCAAATTTCTCACACCATTTTTTCTGTATTTTTTGTTCATCCTTCAACTTTGTTTTTTAAGATTAATTTTTAATTAATTAATTTTTTGAAGTTTACAGAAATAAAAGTTGTCAGATAATACAGATTGATTTTATTTTTATTCTAATTTTTATTTTAATTTGGTATGGAGTGAAAAAAAAAATTGAACGATTGATTAAAATACATTATTGATTACTTATTTAAAAGAGAGAGAGAGAGAGAGAGAGAGAGAGAGAGAGAGAGAGAGAAAGAGAGATAGAAAGAGATAGAAAGAGATAGAAATGAATTAATTGAATAAAATATACAGAATAAAAGCTTTTAATTATGTTGATTGAATTTTCTTCTTATTATCAGGGATTAAAAGATTTTATTTTAATTTTTTATATGAAAATTACGCGATATAACGCCATACAAAAATATATGTCAATTTATTTAATTTTGTATAAAAAAAAAAAAAAAACAAAGAGAAAGAAAAAATAATTGTGAAATTGAATTTAACGTAAATAAATTTATTTCATTAATTATTACTTCCCTGTATATTTTTTCTTCAAAAAAAAAAAAAAAAGAAAATACCTAATACAAATGCGCGTAGAATTTCAATTAATTATAAAAATTTGAATAAAATTAAATAGAATAAAAAAAAAAAAAAAAATTTGATTTGTTTCAGCTTATGTTACTTCGAGATTTCCTTCGGTCGATGTAAGCAGTGTCAAACAAGTTTTGGCATATAAATGCAAAGAAAATTCAACGGCCCTTAAGATGAAATCTATACGTTATATATGGTGAGTCTAATACATTTTTATAATTATAATATAATATTATAAATTACAAAAATTAATTATATTAATCCTTATAAGTCGTCAAATTTTTTTTTTCTAAGTGATTTTTGACATGAGATATTAATTGGTTTTTCTCAAGTAGTTTTTTTTTTTTTTTTTTTTTTTTAACTACTACTTACTATGGTACAAAAATATGTAAAACAATTTTTTTTTTGAGTATTTTTTAATAAGAAATTATTAATTTTTATTTTTTTTAAAGAGTATTACAAATATATATATATATATATATATATATATATATATATATATATGAGATTATTATTATTTAATTATTTAATTATGAAATTATATAATTATTAAATTATTTGTAATCTTTCACGTAACTTACGACCGATAAGGGTTAATTATTATATTTTTTCTTTTATGGGGTGTTTTCTCTAGTATTTTTGTCTACCTCCTCCCTACCACCCACCACTTGGGATATAAACAAAAAAAGAAAAAAAGGAAAAGTATGTATAGGAAATATTTTTTGGTGTTTTTTTTTTCTTTTTCTATTTTGTTTTTCGTTCATTTTAACTGACACAGATTTTTGTATTAAATTTCAAAAAAATCAAGCAATGAAAAAATAATTTTCAGCTTGCTTCTTGTAGTATTTTGTGTCAAAAAAAAAAAAAAAAAAAAAAAAAACATTAATAAGTAACATCGTAAAATTGACCGTTTCCTAAAGAAAAATTCGTTTTCGATCTACTACAAAAGTGTACCTTTATAGTTCGCGTAAAATGAGAGCTTTCTATGGAGTAAAAAATGTGGATAAGAGACAAAAAATAAAAAAAAAAAAAACGAAAGAATGAAGATCGATAAAAATTCGATGAAGGAGAAAAGTGATGTTCGAGGTCGTGTCCTTCAATTCGCACACTATGCTTTTTCGATTAGTTTTTGATGGTCTAGTGTAATATCATTATCGATACTTTTAGATGGCAACATTTTTATTCAACTTATTATTATTCTATATATATATAAGAAAATATATAAAAAGTGTATTATTTATTTATTTTATTTTATTCTATTTTTTATTCTTTTTTTTAAACAATTATATAAAGTATAATAATTATTATTAATAATTGGCATTAGAAACTCGAAAGTTCGTGGCTACAAATATTAAATTCCACTAGTGTTAAATAATAAAATATAATAAACATAATTATAATAATTATGATTATATTCATTTATTTTATTTTTTTCTATTTTTTCTTCTTTTTTTAAAAAGTTACATAAATTATTATTATTATTATTATTATTATTATTATTAATAATTGGCATTAGAAACTCGAAAGTTCGTGGCTACAAATATTAAATTCTGCCAGTGTTAAATAATTAATTATAATAAACATAATATATAATAATAATTATTATTATATTCATTTAGTTTATTTTATTCTATTTTTTATTCAATTTTTGAACAGTTATAATAAAATATTATTATTATTATTATTAATTGTGTGTGTGGTATTAGGAACTCGAAAGTTCATTGCCACAAATATTAAATTCTGCCAGTGTTAAATAATAAAATATAATAAACATAATTTTATAGTAATTATTATTATATTTATTTATTTTATTCTTTTCTATTTTTCCTTTTTTTTTTAAAGTTACATAAATTATTATTATTATTATTATTATTATTATTATTATTATTATTATTATTAATTGGCATTAGAAACTAGACAGTTTGTGGCCACAAATATTAAATTCCATCAGTATTAAATAATAAAATATAATAAACATTATTATAATAATAATTATGATTATATTCATTTATTTTATTTTTTTCTATTTTTTCTTCTTTTTTTAAAAAGTTACATAAATTATTATTATTATTATTATTAATAATAATTGGCATTAGAAATTAGACAGCTCATGGCTACAAATATTAAATTCTGCCAGTGTTAAATAATAAAATACAATAATATGTATTATTATAATAATTATTATTACTGTTATCACACACAAATATACGCCCACACATAAGAAAAGGATACTATGTCATATCCTTATCGTAATAATTCATTCCTAAAAGATTATTATTCTCTCTTGGTTAAACATAAGGAGAGAATTCTACTACTACTATGTTTCTTATCATTGAATTTAACTCTCTCTCTCTCTCTCTCTCTCTCTCTCTCACGAGTCATAGGAATACTTAATAATCCGTCCCACGCTCTAGTGGTAAATAATAGACCTATATACACAAATTCGTGCTTTTAGGATAGTATCACGGTCGACTTCATTCTCAACTCAAAGGTGCAACCACGAATATCAAATTCGAATGTCCGATATCGTACAATAGCGATCGTTGAAGTATGCTGATCAGCAAATAGAATTTACCTGCCTTCCCTTCTCAACCCCCCCCCCCATTCCACTCCAACTACCCCTACCACTCTCACTCTCTTTAGTTTTGTCCCTATAGGAAGTTGCGTCAGAATTGAAAGCAGAATACGTTTGAAAACCGAGAATACATTATGCATATGTTAACAATATTTTGTTATTATATATATTATTAATAACAATGTTATTGTTATTAATAATGTTTCTTTTGGAAAAGAAAAATGCATTTTTGTGTGTTATTCTTTTGTAGTTTATATTAATATTTATTTTTATTTGATTCGAATGATATTTTAGTATTTGAATAAAAGAAAAAAAATGTATGCAGTTTTTTATTTATTTATTTATTTATATTTTTTTTATTGAAATTATTACGTCAATACGTGATGCAATATATCAGATTTTTATTACAATTATGTTATAGGCTTGTATAATATCCAATTTTTTTTGTATTATTTTGTATTATTTTGTGTTCTTAATTATTTTCTTATATATATTATATAATATTACGAAATGTATGCAGTTTTTTATTTATTTATTTATATTTTTTTTAATTAAAATTATTACGTCAATACGTGATGCAATATATCAGATTTTTATTACAATTATGTTAGGCTTGTATAATATCCAAATTTTTTGTATTATTTTTTATTATTTTGTGTTCTTAATTATTTTCTTATATATATATATTATATAATATTATACTAAAAACTATTTCTACAACAAATGATTATTAAGTTGAGTACGAGATAATTCAATAAAAAAAAAAAAAGGAATAAAATTTATATAATAATGCAATATATAATTTTTTCTTTTCAATAAGATGTACATAATATGTTCAATAAGGTTAATATCCGAGGAATGAAAATTCAATGTTGCAATAAGTGTAGTAGTACGTTGATCGATCGTTAATTAGCGAATCCAATTGACTATCAAATACGATAGAAATTGAAAGAGAGAGAGAGAGAGAGAGAAAGTGAGAGAGAGAAATAGAAGAGGCCCTCGTTAATTTTCTATCCAACTATCCAATCAGCGCTAGGATGAATTCAGAAATTGGCTTAGCAAATTTCTTGATGATTGCTAACAAAATGTACAGGTTCAACACGTGTCAATAATTATAGAAGAAATTTGACAATTGTTATACTTGTTGATAAATTCATATGCCATCTTCCTAAGTTTCCTATTGTTTCATTTCTAATTGTTTAATATTTTTTTAAAGTAATCCAACAAACACTATTACAATTTTTAAATCTCAGAACTTTGTTCTCTTCTATTTTTTATAATACACTCATAGGTTCAAATAAAAATCTTTTCTTTAAAACTAATTCAACAAACTCTATTGCAATTTTTTAATCTCAAAACTTTGTCCTTTTTTATTTGTTCTAATACATTCATAGATTCAAATAAAAATATATTTTTTAATTAATCGAGCAAATTCTATTGCAATTTTTCAATCTCAAAACTTTGTTCTTTTTTTATTTTTAATAATACATTCTATTCTTTCTTTTTTAAATAATTCTCAATTAAAACAAACAATCATAGGTTTAAATAAAATCTATTATTATTTTCATTTTATATAGTTCATTTAACTTACATTAGAAAATACTTAAGCAATTTGTGATAATAAGTTGAATGTTCGTTTAATTGGAAATCATTGTGTATACATACATATATATATAATTTTCATGTACGGATATATATATGTATATGTATATACACCTGGTGTATCGGCATAATTGATTCCATAGTGGTTTATATCAAACTTAGGATAATCACGGATATATTCTCACGTTTCAATGTACAACGTTGTACGCTAATATTCACTAATCTCACGTTTCCCTATGGATATTGGGGGTAGATTTATGTGGTTTATAGTTTGTTTGAAATCTATGTTTACGGATAGTGTATTTTAAATGAAATCGATTACTTTGATGATGATTTTCCAACGATAGAAATTTATTTCGATAACGATTTATTCCATGACCGATCGACATATTTTATTAACATTATCATCAATTATCATAATTAATGTATAATTATCTCGTGGTCTATAGTTAAATGAATTTTAGAATGATGTAGGTTCGTTTGAAGTATTCATTTCCATAGGTGTCATCATTTAGTTTAAATTTAATTCTTCATTTGATCACGAATTTTCACGATAAGGATTAAATCAATGGAAATATTCAATTATTTCGATAATTAATTAAATCATAAAATAAAAGTTACGTGTAATTAGAATATTTTCATGGTGATAGAAATTAATTTAAATAGGAAATTGGAATGAAAAGTTTTACGTATAAATGACCTCGTACATACGGGATCATTTACAACCCCTATTATAGATTACACAGTTAAACGTAATCAATTTATCTAAAAACAAAAACACATACACATTTTGGGATTTTTGGATAATTTGAAATTTACTTTGTTTATTTTTAATTAATTTCAATTCTTTTTTTCATGAAATTTTTGATGTTACTTATTTCCAAGAGTTTCGATTGAAGAGTATAAATATTCGATTAGAATGTTTCTATCAAAATCAAAAAGGTCCGTGAAATAGGACGTTTTAGGTTTTCATTTAAAAGAAAGAAAAACCAAAAAAAGGGAACCAGGTCAAAATCGGTGGAGGGAGGAGCACAAAAAAGAGAGAAAGAATAAAAAAAAACAAGAGAAATATAAAGTACACAAAAAACCAGATGGTGAGGATGAGTATGAGGATAAGGGTGAGGGAGGGTGAGAGGGTGAAGGAAAGATCGATATAATCTGCGGTTAAATTTGGTCTGGGTTTGTTATTTTTTTTTCTTTTTTTTTTTTCATGTTGTTGTTCCAGCGAGAGACAGGACACGGACACGTCGCCGAGGGCTGAAGCCGAGGACAAGTGAGAGGGGGCAAGGGGTGCGTGCGGGGTGCAGCCCACCCTTCTACTTCGCCGCGTCCTCCCGCACCCTCGGTCCATCCCGAACCCGCAACGCCCTTCGAATGACCATCAACCAATTCGCCACAACCACCACAACAACAACAACAGCAACAACAACAACAACAACAACAACAACAGAAACAACAACAACAGTAACAGTAACAGCAGTAGCAACAACAGCAGCAGCAATAATAATAATAATAGCAACAACAATAGCAATCATCATAATAATCATCAACACCAACAACGTCGTCGTAATCATCGTCACGATCATCGTAATAACAACAATAATAACAATACTAATAACAATAACAACAACAACAGCAATAATAATAACAATCAACATCGTTGTAATAATAATAATAATAATCATCGTAATCATCGTCGTAATCATCATCGTCAGGATGAAGATGCTGACGATGACGATGATGAAGAACAACAGCAACAACAACAACTGCAACAATTGCAACATCAACAACAAGAACAACAAGAACAACGACGACGTACTCTAGAAGATAATTTAACGGGTAGAGAAACAACAACCGTAGGAGAATCTTTGAGTTCAGGAACAACTTCATCATCATCCCTTGGGGGTTTAATGCGGTTGCATGCCATACACCATGCCCTCCAAGCAACCCTTCGTACCGCTGCGGCATCCTACTTTTAATCGACATCCACATAAAACAACCCCCACATCCATATCCACATCCACGTTCACGTTCACATTCACGTCCACTTTCACCTTCACCACCCCCAGTACTATTCCTACTCTTTACCCCTAACCCCCTAAACCTCTAAACCTAATTCTAATTCTGTTACGCTTCCGAATTCGATCTCATCTCGAGAAGGAAAAGTTTTCACGTGAGAGGTACGATGAAGAAGTGAAAGAAAAAAATGGGAGGGATGATCGTTGCGACAGATAAAAGAGGGTAGTACGTACGTGTATGTGTATGTGTATATGTGTGTTTGTGGGGTTGTTGGGTTTATTTCGTTGGTCCCCCTTTCTTTGTTAAGTTGGTAATCGTTTTCTACGACGAGTTCGTTTTTTAAAACACCTTTTTCTCTTTTTCTTTTTCTTTTTCTTTTCTTATTTTATTTATGTAAATAAAAGAAATAATTCTTTTTCTCTCGTTGTCGTGTGTTGGTTATTTTTTTTCTTTTATTTTTTTTCAAAGAAGATGGGTGATGATGAAATATGGCACGGGTGCCGTTTGGGAATTAAATCGTATACGGTGATTTTTTATTTTTCTTCCTACGTCTTGGGGGAAATTTTCTATCGGTTGAATTTGTTTTCTTTTTTTTTTTTCTGTTTTGCCTCAAACCCCCTGAAAATGTAAAATGGAAAGGAAGTTTGTGTTACAACTTAGTGGAGTACAAGTCTATGAAACGTTAAAGGTAAGGATAGTTGAAGTTTCAATTTTTGGTTGTTGGTTTGCTTTTCATTTTTCTAATTCTTCTCTTGTTCTTTAGAATAATAAATTTATTAGAATGATTAATAGGGAAAAATAATTTTAAAAAAATTGTTTATTGAACACGTGTGTTCTGTTTGACATTTAGAAAAATTGAAATTTAGTAGTTCTTCGTTTCTTTTTTTTCTTTTTTCTTTTTCGTTATCTGAGTTGAATAATGCGAAAAAGCTGAAAAGGTATAAAAAAGGAAGAAGGGGGTTTGTGGGGGATGAGGGAGGAAGAAAAAAGGGTGAACAGAATAGGAAGTAAGTAAGATGAAGGATTTTTTTCTGCTGTTTAAGCGATTTTATTCAATAGGTATTGCACATTTTTTTCCTTTTTTTTTTTTTTTTTGTTAACGTGAGATCGAGGCTGTAAAAGGGAAATAAAAAGCAGAAGAAGAAAAAGAAATGGAATAAAATGAAATACACAAGTGAGAAACGATTTGACTCGTTAGTTTCGGTTTGTTCGTTAAAATTGTTGGTAAGACGCTTATGTTGTCAACGATTTGATAGAAAAATGTCAAATGTTCAAGGGAAAACGATAAATAATGAACGGATTTGATATAAAAAAAAATATATATATTTATTGATGAGGTTAAATCGATAAGTTATATATATATCTGTGTAGTTGTTTTTTTCTTTTTCTTTTTCTTTTTCTTCCTAATATTTTTATTTTGTCATTTTATCGTATGCTTATAATAGTTTAAATGAAAAAATTGTTAATACAATTAATTATTCGTCATTATACAGGGTATACTGATAATAATTATATCAATTTATTATTAGTATTATTTTTAAAAAGAAATTTTTTTTAAAATTGAAAAAAATTTTACGTACACATGTTCACTATTCATTTATTTTTTTTTTTTATTTTTTTTATAATTTAGCGATTATAAATTTAATAGATTGATCAATCCATTTGTTTATTTTTTAAACGCTTAATCTATAAAATTTTTTTCTTTTTAATTAATTTTCTTTTTTTTTAACACGAATTGTACTTTTATTATTATTATTATTATTATTATTATTATTATTATTATTATTATTATTATCTCGTTATTCTATTTTCTTTTTCTTTCTTTTTTTATATATACAATTATAAATTAGAGATTAGAATTTGGAAATTTAAACAAAGAAATATATATATTTTTTTAAATTAATTTTTTGCTTTTGTTTTTTTTTTTTTCAAGAAAAATTCTAAAAATATTTTTTTTTGTCGTACAATTAAAAATTAGAAATTCTAATGATAAAATTGATAATAGATAGATAGAATATCCTCCCATTTTTCTACAGGGTGTATCAATAAATTATCCTTCAATAATAATTTCATTTTTTCTTATTTATTTTTTTTACTTTTTTTCTTTATACTTTTTTCTCTTTCAATCGTACAATCTCTTATGATAAATTTTTCCTTGAAAAGTTAAAAGTAAAAACAAAATAAAAATACAGCAATAATAAAAAAATGATGATAGAAATAAATAAACAAGAACAATTTTACTTCCAATTGTTTTTCATTTTAACAAACGTTATATCGGATTTGATTAAAAGAAAAAGAGTAGAGATAGATAAAGAAAGAATTGAAGAAAATACGAATTAGTTAATCACGCGAAAGGAAACGGATAAACAATAACGGAAAACATCTGCGTCGGACTTGTTTAGATTCGGAGTAATGTTATCGAACGACGACACATCGATTTGTAGAATCTAATGAAGGACAAGGAGGAGAATAATAAGAAATAGAAAAAGAAAGAAAGTCGAAGAAATAGAGAGATAAAGAAATAGATAGATAGAAATCAATAGAAAATTCTAAGTCTCGTTTAAAGTGCACCTAGTCGTTATTTTCAAGTGGATTTTTTGTTTCTATTTTCTTTGTTCTTTTTTTTTTTGTTTCAATTAAATCAAAATCTAATATCATTCAATTCGAATCTCACTTAGTTTCTTGTCTCGTATAACAAACATTTTGTATTTTTTTTTCTTTTTTTTTTAAATCGAGGATTGTCAAAATGAAATAAACGAAAGAACAAAATTTTCCTATATTTTATTTATTTTTATTTTTATTTCTAATACGTGCCAATAATTTGATGATAGTCAATTAAAGAAAAAAATAAAGAAAAACATCTTTGAAATATATTTCATGCGTATTTTATTTTTTATTTCTTTTTTTTGTTTTTTTTTTGTTTTGGTTTGTAATAAAAATAATTTTAATATGAATTAAATCATAATAATTGAAACCCCCCCCCCATCGTCGTTTTATTATTAAATTTATTTATGATCTATACACGAACTCGTCGTTGTTACGTTTAATACAAATTTTATTAAAAATTTTGTTAGAAATAATTTATGAAAATTCAACAAGGAGACAGGGCAAATAATAATAAAAAATATTTTTAATGATAAAAGAAGACAAAAAATAATCTATTGTAAAAAACAAAGAGATGATGATGAAGATAATACACATCATACATATATACATACACACGCACATTAGAAATGTTACGTAAACGAAAAAGAAAAATATATATATATATATACACACAACAGTATAAATAAAAAACAAATCTAAGAAAAAGATAAAAAAAAAAAAACGAACGTGGTGCTCTCGGAGGTGTACCCGACGAGTCGAAGGATAAATAAATAAAAAAAAAAAAGAAAAAGAAAAAGAACAAAAAAAAGAAAAAAACAACCGAATTCATTCGGAGTTCGAATTGTGGGAGTGGAGAAGGGCCTTTGGCGAGGGGACGCGATATACGATTTACAAACAAACAAACAAAAATAAATAAAATAAATAAAATAAAATAAAATAAATAAATAAATAAAATCACATAATGGGGGTCTTATTAACGAGGGGCATATGGAAAAAATAATTAAAAAATGGAAAAAACAAAAAAACAAATAGTGGAAATAAAGTTAGAAATTCGACTTCTTTGTATAAGTCGAAATTAGTGAGATGAAACGAGTGTGATGATAAGTTAGAAGAAGAATGCGTGCATGCGTGTATGTGTGCGTGTGTGTGTGTGTGTGTCGCGTGTCTTCGAAAAAAATAAAAAAAAAAATTCATAATCGCTTGCTCGTTTTCGCGTACATGCGTAAAAGCATGTGTGGTGCCTCAGCATCGTTTACGAGCTCGTGTTGTTTACGTGTAAATTTGAACGCGTGAATATGCGTGTACGTGCAATTTATGTACCGTATCTATCCGAAAAAAAACGTTTTTACGAATTCGACTCGACCAATGTGCACGCGCACGTGTCCTCATCTCCACGCGTTTCGAGTTATGATTTTCTTTTTTTTTTTCAAAAAGAAAAAAGAAGAAATCAAATGTTTATTTAATTGATAATTATTATTTATTATTTATAGGATTTAATTAATAATTATTATTTATTTAGTCGATATGCAATTTTAAATAGCAAATTTTTCAGTAAATTTTTCTTTTCTCGCTTTGATTTTATATGAAGTTTACTACGCATCCCTCTAGTGGCCAAAATTGGAATCTTCTCGCGGCCATTTAAATAACTAACGCCATATTGAAACTCATCAATAGCCGTGGCTTAAAATCTTGGAATTATCATTTTCTTTTAGACGACAATTAAATTACATATTAACATATTAAATAATTTC
>NW_015149003.1:939078-958394 GCF_001465965.1 Polistes dominula
ATATATATAAGATTTTTATAGTAGCGGCCACTGTGAATTACAACAATATAAGGTCGGCCTATAAGAGTAAATATATTATTAGTAAATTTGATGATGATAATGGTGATGAGAAAAGAGTGCGTAGTTTGTACTCAGTTTTTTTTTGCATCTATCGAATTTAAAAAAAAAAAAAAAGAAAAAAAATAGAAAACACACACACACACAAAATGCGACGTGTAGCCGATAACGTTAGGAAAAGAAAAGAAGAAAAAAAAAAGAAATAATAATAATATATAGAAACACACACAGCTGATAATTGTGTAAATGCGTTTTTAACAGAGTTGTGCGTCTTAGTAAAAAATTGATTTTTTCCCTTTGCGTTTGGAGTTTAAAAAAACGAAAAAGGGTGAGACAGGAGTAAAGGGGTGAGGGGGTGAAAGAAGAATCACAATTTGCGCGCAGTTACTTAAATTTTTTTAAATTAACGAGTTATGCGACGAATATTTTCTAAATTCAATTTGTGCAATAAAAACAAACGAAAAAGTAGCAATAAACAAACTAACAAGCAAATAATCATCTACATTTTGTGGAAGACACTTTACGTAATTAACATAAAAAGAAAAAGAAATGAAATGAAATGAAACGAAACGAAACGTACGGTCGTCGAGATCGGGATTTTTCTACTCTTTTGTTTTTTCTTATGTTTTTTACTTGTTATATCAATAACGAATCGTATGAACCACAAAAACAAATGAAAAAGAAATAAAAACCAATAATCCAGAACAAAGGGAAACATCTGTTAATTAAGTCGATCGAAAAAAGAAAAAGAAAAAAGAAGAAAGGAAAAAAGAGAGAAAAAACAAATCCTATTGGGATTTATCGGAAAACTATTTTTTGTTTGATTCACGTAGTGTGCATCGAATATGGCCGACAAATGAAAGCACGTTGTCCGCCATTGTTGTCTTGTTCGTTGTCGTTCTGCTGCCATTAGAAAATAATCATTTAACACTAGATTTACGAATTGAGCCAATTTGACTCATTGAACATTTGATTATTTTATATATTTATAAAATTTAAATACTATTTTTTGAAAACTTATTGGTTTTTAGTTACGTAATGAAATATACGTAAATATTAGTTCAATTCCTTTACTCAATCCTTTATTCAAACAATGTTATTACGTCATTAAAAAATAATGAACAAAACATCCGTAAATCTAGTGTTAAATAGAATTTAAAGAAAGAACAAGAGAGAGAGAGAGAGAGAGAGAGAGAGAGAGAGAGACACGACAAAGACCAGAATTTAACGCGAAAATTTCTAACTCTTAAAAACAACAATACTTTTTATTTATTTGATAAATATTTTTCCACGAATCGAGATAATGCCGACGATGTGGTCCCATGTGTATCGAGAGAAACGTGTATACTGTGAAATAAATAGAAAAACAAAAATAAAAATAGAAAAATAAATAATACTAAAAGAAAAAGAGAGAAAGGAAAAGAGAGAAAAAGTAGACAGTGAAAAAAAAACAAAACAAAAACAAAATAACAGATAAAAGATGACGGATAAAAAATGAATTCTAACCTAAAAAAAATTTTTTATATATGAACAAACGAAGAGTAATATTTTAAAATGTTTTGTGCAAGACATTTTTTGGATCAGCAACATTTGGCGAGACGTGATCATCGTTCGAAAAAATATAAAAACCGAATAAAAAGAAAACAAAAGTAAAAAAAAAAAAAAAAAAATAAATAAAAATAAAAAGGAGGAAACAAAAAGAAATGCAAGAATAGAAATGCAGTTCTCTCAGCAATAATTTTTTCCATCCTATCTATCCTCTTCTCTTGGTTTGTCTTTCTCGTTGTTATTTCCGTTTTCGTGTGTGTTCACAAATAATATATAAAATAAGAGGAAAAAGATAAATGTAAAAAAAGAATAAAATAAAAAAAATAAAAGAGCGAGAGAGAGAGAGGAATAGAGAAATTCAATTAAATACAAAAGTTAACATTTAAATACGAAAATTCACACAGCAATAATAATAATAATAATAAAATTAATATTAATAATAAACATAATAATATAATAATAATAATAATAATAATAATAATAATAATAATAATAATAATAATAATAANTATTATATTAAAATAATAATAATAATAATAATAATTATAATATAATATGCAATATTAATAATATTAAAAATAATTAATAAAAGATAATATTATTAATACGCAATATTATATTTGAATATATATTATATTTACAAAATATTATATAATATATTATAATAATAACGAGGAAATATTTAGAAGAGAGAAAAAAAAAATGAAGTCAACAAATAAATAAATAATTAAAAACGAGAAATCACGTCACGCACAAAAGCATAATCATTGACAATGGAGGAGGTGATACGCATGATCGTCGTTGTCGTCGTCGTTGTCGGCCTTCTCTCTTTATTGTCTCCGATAGAAAAGAAAAGAAAAGAAAAGAAAAAAAAAAGAAAATGGAAAAACACGTAAAAAAAAACATACTAACGATGCACTTTAGAACGCGTGTACGTGCATAAAAATGTTAAAAGAAGAAAAAAATCCCATAAGATCGCGCATTGTTGTTGATTCGTTCTGATAGAAAAGTGTGAGGAAAGTATACATACAAAAATTAAAAAAACAACAATATATATAATAAACATGAAGTAAATAAAAAAAATAGATGATTATATACAAAAAAAAAAAATTAACGAATATAAATGAACGAGTGAAAAAAAATATATACATATATATATATATATATATAATATAGAAAAAAAAATAGCCAATCGCACCTCTCTTCTAGTGTATCTACACTCTTTTAAAAAACAAAAAAGTTTAGATGAAATACATTACATATATATATATATATACATATGCATATACGTATTTGTACAATACGAAAATCTTTTGTTTGTTTTCTCGGACAGACCAAGATGGTTCTTCGATTTTCTTATACATTTCGAGAAAAAAAAACCACGTGCATATGCATCAACACACACGTATATATATATGTAATAATATCTAGTAATAATTAATGTTCTCTTTGTAAAGTTATAATGAAAATCTATATGACATAACCTATAAAAAGAAAATGATAAAAAACGACATTAATTATTACTAGATTTCAAAAATATCTTTCTCCTTGTTTCAAATATTTTTTAATGAATTATTATCATCATCATTATTATTATTATTAATGAGGAAGGTATTTATATATATATATATATATAAATGTGTGTTTGTGTGCATGCACGCGCGTGTATTTCTATGCCGATCGTATTTGCGAGAAAGTTTTCTTCGCATTTGTACAAAATAAAAAGAAAGAAAAAAAAGAAGAAAAAATAGGGAAAAAAGAATATATATACAGAGAAAGAAAATTACGACCGAAAGGATTAATCGATATATAAACGATTTTAAACGATCTTTCACGAACAGACATTAAATGATCTTTCACGAGCAGAGAAAATGGGGACGTTATTTCCGTCACATCATTTTATTTTTTGTTTTCTTTTTTTTTTTTGTTGGTTTCGTTTCTCTCTTCTTTTTTTTTTTTTTTTGGTTATTTTTCACCTACTAATGTGTCCAAATTCAATTTTTGTTTTATACATATCGAATATTGTGCGGTATTGGTACAACGATTTGTTTTTTATTTATTTTTTTTTTTAAATTTATATTTTATATTCTTCTTTCGGAGTAGTTGAAAAGGTGGTGAAACGATTCGTGCCAAGAAAGATCGATAATAGAATATTTCGCGAGTCAAACAAACGTACGTACAAAGAATCTTATTAATAAAATAAATAGTAAATTTATAAAGTGTGTCCGATAAATTGGTGATACGAAATAACAGAGGAATAATTTTCAACTTTTGCAAATAAGAAAAAAATATATAAAATCTAGTACGAATAAATTTGATTCTACATTTTCATGTAAATAATAAAAATCATCATTCCCTGTTAGTTTTGTAATATCAATTTTAGGGACACCCTGTATACTTTTTCTACTTATACATTTACACGCGTACGGGGTTAAAACAAGACGTCCATTTCTCTGTTCGATGATCGTTCAGGTATATATGTATACATGTAAGAAAATAAAAGTGAAACAAAAAAACCGTATAGAATTACCTATCAGGTATACATACATACATATATATATATATATATATTAAATATAAAGCATATAAGTTAAATTAGATTTTCAGCGAAATATGTAGAGAAAAATGAATGGAAAGAAAACAAGAGGGAAAAAAGAAAGAGAAAAAAACGAGATAAGAAAGTTAAGGGTTTTTAAAAGTTATAGGTTAGGATTTGACGAAGTTGTAATACGTTGAAAGAGTATACACAAGTGTATGTGTGTGTGTGTGTGTGTGTGTGTCGAGAGAGAGAGAGAGAGAGAGAGAGAGAGAGAGAGAGAGAGAAAGAGAAAGAACGAATTTTTTGTGAAAATTTATCAATTCGGCGACACAATTAACATACTCCATGCCTTACGAATAATAGAAATAATGCGAGTACACGTAAGAGTGACGTAGATAGATCGTTAATTAAGTAGTGAAATTAATATTAAGATCGAAGGAAAAAGAAAATGAGTGAGAATGAGTAATAGAGAGAAAGAGAGAGAATGAGAATGAAAAGACAAATTGTTCAGAATTTTATTCACGAAATAGGATTTTCGAATTCTAACCTCTACTACAGTAGACGCAAATAATGGGCCAATCGTCGTACGAGGAAAGAAAAAATTGACGCCAAAGGGATTCATATAATAATTTTAATCTTTTTCAAGCATATTTGAATTTTCAAATGAACAGCATAATATTTTCTATCTCATTTTGTTTGATGAAGTTTTAAAGAAAATTATTATTTTATATAACATATATATATATATGAAATAAGAACATTGTCTCGTTTAGTTGTAAAAATTTGCTTTTGGATTTAAAGTTTTTACGGAAAAAAACAGGAAAGAGAAAAAAACAGAAAAGAAAAGATGTCGAAAATTTATGGACCTGATCGTAAAATGGAATGTTCACGATTTTGACCAACCAAAGTGGTCAAACTCGTTTCAAACCTTTTCTTTTTTTTTCTTTCTTTATTTTATCGCAATGTTCGTTTCCAGACCATTTTCATTTTACGACTAAAGAGAGAGAGAGAGAGAGTGATTTCTTTTTTTTTCTTATTTTCCTCTCACGAAAGAGGATTTTCTTTCCTCGCGTGTACATATACGATCGTGTTTGCCCATATTCTTACCACGGTTTTTATTCGTAGCTAATAGTTAATTAGTATACTACTTTACTGTAGGGAAAAAGAAAAAAAGTAAAAGAAAAAAAAAATTAATAAGAAACAAAAAAGGGATGGTGACGTGCTGTGTTAAAAGTCGAACGACGACGTTAAAATTATTATTATTTTTTTTTTTTTCAAAGTAGACAGATAAAAAAAGTAAATATACGAATAAAACCAAGTTATTAGCTACACCCACACACATACACGCAACATACATAAATATAAAAAACGTACACGTATTAAAAAAATTACCACAAAATAGAGATAAGTAAAAGGTTACGTAGCTCGTTATATTATAAATATTTTATTTGTCCAGAGCTTTAGAGGAAAGAAAAAAAAGGAAGATGGAAAAAGATCGAATGAAAAAAAAATTCGAGATTTTTACAATTACACAAAATATAATGAAGTAAATATGTAGCGTGGAATTTTTGAATTACTGCCGAGCGTGCCCTCTCGTCGTTGTCGCTCGAAATATTAAAAAAAAAAATGGCATCCGGGCCACGTGACACGCGCTACATCAGCAATTGATACGCATTGAGGTTAACTTCGAATCGAACGGATGAAATTCGCGTTATTTAAACATTGTTTTCTCTCCTCGACGAAAAGAAATAAGGTTTTTTTTTTTTTAATATGATTTGTCTTTTACTTCAATTTTTTTGGTTTCTTTCGTAGTATTCATTACAACACTCGGAAAATACGTATTGAAACGTAGCCATATTGGAATTGTTGTTATTATTATATACGTACATACATATATATATATTTTTTTTTGTTCCCGTTATTTTTAACCTTTTTATTTCTTCTATATTACTCTTACAATTCTTTCCGTTTCTACCTTGATTTTTAATTATTTTGTTTTTAATATAAAAATATCGCAAGCAGACATTGCAAGTTCCTACGAATTTCATACGCGTCACGTTTATTACCACGAATTCGATTTGATCGCAGTAATAGTACACTCACGGCCAAAGAAAAAGAAAGATACACAGTACATATTTACTACATATATATATACATATTAACAGAAAATAAAAAAAATAAAACCATAAAAACATAAAAGTCAGCAATTTTGACGATAGTTACCGAATGTATATTAGTGCACAGTGAGCGCTTTTATTCTCGTAGAATAAAAAATAAACGTTGAGAAAAAAAATATAATAATATATAAATAGTAGTTTATATATATATATAATATATATAAATATTATACGAAAGAAAGGGCCTATTGTATGTGCATATGTAAGTGTATGTATGTATATACATATGCATAACTTAATCGAGTCAAAGATAAACCACACAATTACAACGACATATGGGACATGTACATCATCACACATACGCGTGACACAGACACAGAGAAGAGGAGATAGATAAGAAACGAAGAAAAAACAAACAGGGAGGGGATAAAGATGGCGAACGTGTCGATACTTACTTCGAATAAACAACGTAGCATAATATGTTTTACGCAAACACACATTGTAATTAATAATGAAATAATCTAGTTATTAAATATTAGTTAGTTAGGCATTATGGAAATGGGTGTTCATATACGCGTGTAGCTGATTCATAAAATTATCAGATGTTTATTAATTAACACGTACAACACACATCCGTACGATCTTTAAGGACCTCTCGTTATTATAGTCTATATAATATATTTAAATACAAATATATGTAAGCTCTTGGAAGCTCAACGTCACGTGAAATAGTTCAAGTTGGAAACTCATCGATCAGTTTCCTTTATATTTTATTTTTTTCCTTTTTTTTTTTTATTAGTTAGATTTCAAGATGGTGTCGATAGTTCAATAGTCGTGTTTGTTGATAATCACGTAAGTGAAACGTAGTTCAAAGTCTATCTGTGTTTCTGCTGTTATTATTATTATTATTATTTTATTAAATATAATTATTATTACATGTATATGATCATAATAATGATGATGATGATTATTATTATTATTATCATCATTATTATTAATAATATTATTAAGTTAATTAATTTGTAGAAATTGGAAGTGGATACGAAGAAAAGTGTGAATAACTATTTTTGTTTTTAGGCATATTAGAAATGATTGAGTAGTAAGAGTGCAACAATTATAAGAGTAATGTTAAGTTTAAAAAAAAAAATGGAGGAATAGTCACGAAAATACACCAAAACAACTTCGTGATACATTTGAATTGTTATTTAATTTGAAATACATATTTGCGAAATTGCGAATCACGTGACGTTAAGTATTCTACGAAATGAAAACAAAAACAAAACAAAAAAACAAACAAGTGATTTTTGCAATACCTTTTTTGGTGTAATTTAAGAGAAGCATTCGCGTGCGCGCGCGCGCGCGCGCTCGCCTGCGCCATTTATGCGAGTACTGCGCCATTTCAATGCGTGCGCATGCTCGTAAACCTAACCTCCCCCTCCCCGCGCGCGATTCCATAATATATAATCCCGCGGTTGTGATAAGAAAAAAAAAAAATAACCTCTGTTGTTACACCATGTAAATTTAATTAATGATATAATTAATGAATTATTATTTGTAGGAAGAACTCTGGTCTTTGTAAGAAGAGATCCCCATTTTTCTTTTTTTTTTTTAGATTTACGCGGCTTTAATATAATATTATCCTTGATTTTTTTGTTGTGTCATTATTTAGAATTTTCTCTCTGTGTTATTTTTAATAAATTCCATGCATTATTTTGTTTATATATATATATATATATTTTTTTTTATTATCTCTATTTTGTTTATATATATATATATAGAGAGAGAGAGAGAGAGAGAGAGAGAGAGAGAGAGAGAGACACGACAAAGACCAGAATTTAACGCGAAAATTTCTAACTCTTAAAAACAACAATACTTTTTATTTATTTGATAAATATTTTTCCACGAATCGAGATAATGCCGACGATGTGGTCCCATGTGTATCGAGAGAAACGTGTATACTGTGAAATAAATAGAAAAACAAAAATAAAAATAGAAAAATAAATAATACTAAAAGAAAAAGAGAGAAAGGAAAAGAGAGAAAAAGTAGACAGTGAAAAAAAAACAAAACAAAAACAAAATAACAGATAAAAGATGACGGATAAAAAATGAATTCTAACCTAAAAAAAATTTTTTATATATGAACAAACGAAGAGTAATATTTTAAAATGTTTTGTGCAAGACATTTTTTGGATCAGCAACATTTGGCGAGACGTGATCATCGTTCGAAAAAATATAAAAACCGAATAAAAAGAAAACAAAAGTAAAAAAAAAAAAAAAAAATAAATAAAAATAAAAAGGAGGAAACAAAAAGAAATGCAAGAATAGAAATGCAGTTCTCTCAGCAATAATTTTTTCCATCCTATCTATCCTCTTCTCTTGGTTTGTCTTTCTCGTTGTTATTTCCGTTTTCGTGTGTGTTCACAAATAATATATAAAATAAGAGGAAAAAGATAAATGTAAAAAAAGAATAAAATAAAAAAAATAAAAGAGCGAGAGAGAGAGAGGAATAGAGAAATTCAATTAAATACAAAAGTTAACATTTAAATACGAAAATTCACACAGCAATAATAATAATAATAATAAAATTAATATTAATAATAAACATAATAATATAATAATAATAATAATAATAATAATAATAATAATAATAATAATAATAATAATAANTATATGTATATACATATATATGTATTTATCTATGTATGTACGTATTTATGTATATAACTTATTTTATGCGTCATTTCCGTTATATCATTCGATATAGTATATTTATATATCCTGTTATTATTTTTAATTTTATTATCTTTCTTTATTTCCTTTCTTTTTTATTTTATCATTGTTATTATTATTATTATTATTATTATTATTATTATTATTATTATTATTATTATTATTATTATTCTTTTAAGATTACAAAGAGAGAAAGAGAGTAAGAGAGAAGATAAGAAAATGATCTTTAATTTTCACGTTCTTACAATAAAATTGTATTATTATTACTATTATTATTATTATTTTAGATTAATACAATGAAAAAAAACTTCTCTTTCTCTTTTCTTTTTATTTTAGTCTTTGTTTTTTTTTTCAATTACGGGTAAGCCTCGAGATAATTTGAGCAGGAGTTTGAAATAAACAATTTTGCTTTTGTGTTTATCCAATTCTGTAAAATATTTAGCATGCACAAATAACAATATGCTTTCCTAGTTCTCCACCACCCTTAAAAAAAAATCAACCCAACAACCCTGTCTTCTTGTTTCCTTATTATTTATTTAAATTTTTATCTTTGTTGGAAGATGTTTTGAAAGAAGATAAAAAGAAAAGCAGATAAAATTATTGAATTAAATATAAGACCTCAAAAAAAAAAAATAAAAAAAATAAAAATAGAAAAAAGGGGATAAAGAAGAAATATTAAGATAGAAAAAACAATTTGATTACTGAGAGAATAATTTTTTTTTTTCTTTTTTTTTTTCTTCCCCATATTCTTACGACGAACATTTGAAAAAAATTAAAATAATACAATACCACGAGCCAAAAAAAATATAGAAGGTTAAAGAGAGATGTGTGTTTTAAATAATCTCACTGCAAAAAAAAAAAAAAAACAAAAAAAAAAATATTTAAAAATTATTCCAGAACAATTTTATCTTAGTTAGAAAGATAAAAGATCACCTTAGGGATGTTCTTTTCATTTCCCTTTTATATTTCTATACTTTTTCATAATCATTATTTTATTAGATAATATAGTTCACTCTTGTAAGAAGAAGCAGAAGAAGAAGACGATGAAGAAGAAGATGAAGAAGAAACAAAAAAAAAACAAAAAAAGAAAGAAAGAAATAAGCTACATTATTTTTCCCAACTGAATATTCCGCTTTCGTGTTGCAAGTGTATAAAGATTTTCTTTTTTTTTCCTCTCTCCCCCCTTTCGACCCTCCTCCTATTCCTCCCTTGCTCTTCTTTCTTTTAATCAATTTACGTTAGATACGAGATCAGTTTTAATTAAATTGTAAAAAAAGATAAATATCGAAGAAAATCATGTTAGTTTACATAATTTATGTTAAAGATGAACCTTTAGTTAAAGATAGTTTTTTTTTTCAAACCACCCTCTCCTCCCACTCATAAAATTATTTTGAAGATATTAAAAATAAAGTGTAATTGAATCGATTTTTGATTAAAATTAAAAATTAGATTACGACTGAATTTGTTCTTTTTCTTTTGGTAAAAAAGATTTGCATCTATTTATTTAATTTTCAAATTTTTTATTATGCATCTGTTTATTAAATTTTTAAATATTTATTATGCATCTATTTATTAAATTTTTAAATAATTATAACGCATCTATTTATTTAATTTTCAAATATTTATTACGCATCTATTTATTTAATATATTTTGTAACATAATTTTTATTTTCTTTTTAACACGCTTTTCGAAAATGTTTAAAAACTGGTAATGTAAAAAAATAAGCGTGTAAAAGTACAAATATTTCTTATTGTAAAATCAGGGAAAGGTGGAAGAGAAGGAGAAGAATACTTTCCACGTTATTAAAAAATAAAATCGTGATTTACAAAAAAACAAAAAAACAAAAAAATTAATGAAAAAAAGGGATTAATTTAAATTCAACGAGAAAATAGTTCTGAGATATACATCGAATCGTACGGAAAAGTTCGTAGAAAAAATTTTGATATTTATAAATCGGTATGAACTTATATCACGAAAAATCAATATTACACACATACACGCACATATACACGCTTATAACGAAATGTAATTACAATCAAATAAGTAACGAATTAATTGAACAAAAAAATAATGTATAGAAAAAAATTAATTCAAATAGTAATGTTTTTTATAAATGTATTCGACGTTAAATTCGATAATAATTTTTATTAAAATACTACAAATTAGTTAAAAAAAAAAAAAAAATAAAACAAATATATGTATATTTTTTAAATCATTAACACAATCACTTGATAACACGAACTGATTGTGAGTTTAACAACTCAACTCAACTTCCGATGAAAAAATATTTCGTCGAATGCGTTTTTTCAACGAAGCAAGCAAACGTATTAATAGGTAAATAATTTTTTTTAAAAGTGCGTTGGTGGAAATTGATCGTTCAAAAAAAAAAAAAAAAGAAAAAAGAGGGAATGGTATTTTTGTTCTTAAAACGGAGGAATTTATTTGTTTTAAACCATGTAAAAAAAAAAAAAATGAAAAGAATTAGACGTGTGGGTGTAGTCATATAATAATCGAAAATTCCATTGAAAAGATCCCTTTTTTTTTATTTTTATATTAAAGATAAAAAAGAAAAAAAAACAATTCATATCACTATTATCCATAGAACGATTCTATTTTGAATAATATTCATCGTATTATGACGTATAGTCATTCGTAAAATAATTTACATATTATTATGATATCGTACGTAAAATAATAATAGTTTGGAATATAAAATGATCCATATATCGATTTTACGTTCGACATATTTTTAAATCAACGATGTATGATTTTATACGTCATCGTATGTTATAATGCAGAACGAATGAAAAAGAAATTTTATTATTATGTTTACACAAATTTTTATTCACAGTTTGATGCAAAATTGATCCTCTAATGTAATTTTGTTTTTTTCCTTTTTTTTTTTTTGGTTTTTTTCTCATATCAAAGCAACGCGAATTTTTGAATATACGTGTTCGTTTTCTTCTTCGATAAAATATTACATTGAGAAAATTTCATTGAGAAAAATTATTTCAATAGAAAATGAAAGAGAGAAAGAGAGAGAGAGAGAGAGAGAGAGAGAGAGAAATAAAAGAAAGGTTTGAAATATATTGAATCGTTTCCTTCTTTCATAAAACTCTTACACACACACACACACACACAAACTTATACAGATTCTTTTCGATATCTCGAAAATATATACGTAGGTATAGAAATTCAATAAAAAAAAATTATTTTTTACGAATTCGAATTTTTAAAAAGAAAACACATGGTCAAAGCATAGACTAAAATACGAAAGAAAAGGTTATATTTTTAAAGAATATATTTCTATAAGAAATATACCATTCAGTTAATTCAATCTTTTTGTATTTTTTTTTTTTTTTTATTAATATTGCAAAATGGGAACGACAGAAAGAGGAAAGAAAAATATTTATGAATAATATAAAATAAATTTTCGAAATAACACGAAAAATGTCAAACAATTCGCGTATTTATTTTTTATCATTTGTCAAACGTAAGTCAGCGTAAGTTTCTTTTTTCTTTAAAACAAAAAAAAATAAAACAAAAAAAAAATAATAAAATTAACCAATACTATGAGTTTAATTTCAATGATTCTCGTATTCTATGTCGAATGTATTAAATTTGATTTTAACTTTAACGACTATAAAACAAAAGAGTTAAAAACACAATGAAATATAATAGGGTCGTGTGGTTTTGGAGTATAACGTATGGGTTTATTACCATAACGAATTGTTATACAGTTTAATTAGAACTACGAGCTAACAACGAGCTTTTGTTAAACATGTTAATGATTCTCATTACTTTTTTTTTTCTTTCTTTTTTATATCATATAATTTAACGCGTAAAATATTTGACGAACTTGGTAATAGTATATCCTTACGTCTTTTTTTCATTGTTATTCTATCTAGATTTATTTTTTTTATTTCGTATTAATTTTCTTTTGTATATTTTTATTCAATTTTATCTCAGGGCATACATTTTAAGTGACTTAAGTTACCAAACGATATTGAATTTCATTCGATATGTGTGAAATAAAAGTTAGCAGGATAACGTATAAAAATACCTAAACTTTGTATATGTCCTTTTAAAGTTTCTATAGTTTTAAAAGTATATAGTATAACACATACACATCTATATATATATATATTATTTGTACGTACAGGGTGTACGAAAGAATATTTGAGAAGTATTTGAAAACTTTAGTATACCAAATTATGTGTAAAAAATAAATTTCAAATAGAAAAATAATTTCAGAAAGTTCGTACAAAATTTAAAATTAATTGTATCAAATAGAATAATTTTGGTTATATTTTTCGAATGAAATATTTTCCTTGATTTCTTTCTATGATACCCTGTATATGTGAGGATAAATATATATGTGTATATGTGTGTCTTCTTCTACGTACGTTTAAATCGATCATATGGTTGAATAATTTCGAAGGGTCAACGAAAATGTGGAGAAACAAACGTTGTCTTTTCTTTGTACTCAATAATTCATTGTCTCTTTTTTTTTTTTTCTCTCTTAACCCATCTTTCTCTGTCAAACACTCACACACAGACACGTGTGTATACACATATGCTGCAACTTTTTATATTCTATTCATTATTTTTATCTTTTGTTTTTTCTTCCAATTTTTGTCCTGAAAATGCAATTGGGATTTGAGAAGATTTAAAAGTATAAAAAAAAATCGGTGAAAACTGGAACGGTCAATGTGCGAAGAAATCTATTGGATTATTTTATATTATCTTTCAATTCTTGTTTTTTTTTTTTTTTTTTTTTTAATTATATTAGGTGGTTCGAAAAGTCGTTTCGTTTTTTGCTGACGCAATAATGGCATTAGTTGATGCAAACCGACAAATAGAGTAACACATGAGATCGATGAGAGGTTACATTTATCAAATTCAACTATTTATGATCACTTGAAAGGTTTAGGTTTAACCTCGAAGCAAAAATTGTCTTTATTTTTACAAAAGAAAAACGAAACTACTTTCTGAACCATCTAATATTAACGAAAGAGATAGAAAGAGTGGGGAGAGAGGTGAGAGATTGAGATTAAAATAAAATTTTACAAAAATATGGATAAATATTTCGTTTTAGTAAATGAACATAGAAATAAAAAAAAAAATTTTTTTTTGCTGAAAAATTATTACAAACAAAAAATTATTCTATATAAAGTTTAAATATATATATATATATATATATATAAAAAGAAATAAATAATAACTTTAATTATATATTAACGTTAAATTCCTTAAAATTATTTTAACGTTAACTACGTTTAAAAATAAATAAAAAGTATCATAAAAATCGATGATATGTGATGAGTAAATGAAAAAAAAAGAAAAAATTATATAAAGAGAAAAGAAAGAACTGTCGATAAATGTCTATAAATTAAATAAAACTATCGAAGAAAGGTTAAAAAAAGACAAAAGAAAAAAGAATAAAAAAGTTAGAAAAGGAAATAAAAAAAGAAAAAGAACGTGAGGATAAATTTTTGATATCATTTGTTGTGTGCTCAAGCATCGTAATTCATTTTGAAAACGATTCTTGCTAGTAAAATAGCCTTTATTGATTATTTGTTATTTTTTCCTTCTACTTCTACTACTACTTCTTCTTCTTCTTTTTATTCTTTGCTAATCGACGTTTAAACAGCGAATTGACGTCAATAGTAATGAATCCTTCTTAAACGTAATTCAAACCAATCGATTATTACTCACAATCGTGTTCTATTGCTGATATAATAATTCTAATAAAAGAAAATATTAAAGAAAAAAAATAAAAGAAAAAAAAAGTAGAACAACATGTCTATTTGTGCTAAATGAATTTTATTATCTTATTTTTAAATAATATATCAACTTTCATTGTTAATTTATTTTATTAGGTAGGTTCCTTTATTTTATTTTATTTTTTCTTTTATTTTATATTTTAGTTAGAAGTAAAAATATGATTAAAAAAAAAAATAATTTCTATAAAATTGAGATACACGTGAAATCTTTAGAAATAGTATGAAAATAGAATACGAAATATTTGCTAAGCTTTTGAGAGTGTCGCAAAATTAAAATAAAATAAAATACAAAAAAAAAAAAAAAAGGAAGGAAAGGAAAAAGCTTTAGCGTGTTTGAAACTTGACAAAATTAACTTATTTGAAATTAGGTCGAGGTACTTTCTTTAGTTTCCAAAAGAAAGATCTTATTAGGGTTGAATTATGTCATTCTTATAATAATAAGCTTCACGTGATTAGTTAAAGTAAGTTTCTTTCTTTTTTTTTATTTTTATTATTCTTTGATGTCTTCCTCTTTAATATATTCCTTCCTGTATTCATTTAATGCAATCATGCATAATTATTACATTAATGTCGTCATTAAATTGTCACATAAATTGATAAATGTTATTTCTTCAAAATTTATTATATTTATTTGTATATTTGTTTTTTTTTTTTTTTATGGTATTATAAAACTTGATAAAAATATTTGAATATTTTAAATTGACTTTTTTTTTTTCAAAACAACTTTCATAATCAACGATTTTATTTATATATATATTTATGTGAATTTGATCGAGAGTATAAAAGTGTAATAAAACAGAACTATTTTGAGAAAAGTTGCTATTCGAAGCTGGTAATTAACGCGAATTGCGTTTTAACGATGTCCACGAAGTCTGTTGCTTGGAAAGCTAATACTTTTAGAAGGATTACGAGCAACAAGTGTTAGCTAACTTTCTTTAAATCCAATTATCGTTTATATAGGTGCACAAATACTCCAACTGTTCTGTGTTTGTGTACGTGTTTATGTATGTGTGTGTGTGTGTATGTGGGTGTTTAGAAGTGGATGATATATTTAGAAAGAATTAGAACTCGATGCAAACATCTCCCTAACATTTTTATTTCATTTAACGTTCAACATATAATTACACAAATATATATAGATATAAATAAAAAATACAGATAGCATGACTTAAACACATAAACTTATAAGAAGTCACAGAAATATTCGTATACACTTCCAATTGTTAATTTGAAATACTTCAAAAAAAAAAAAAAAAAAAAAAAAAAAAGAAATAACTAAATTAATTAATTAATTATTTACTTAATTGAAACAACACTCCTTTTCGTATACAAAGAAAAAATTAGAATAATTATAATCAAACCTAACTTAATATTAAATGTCAAATCATTTTCCTAATTTAAATTGTTTAATCGAAAATATCATTCTATTTTTTCTTTTTATTTATTTTTTTTTTTTAAAGCAATAAATAAAAATATCGAAAAAATAAACGTGGCCTTAGAATCAACGATCGATTCGATATTTAATTATTAATTTATTTATATTTTTATCCTGAAATAATTATTTAATTTGAAATCACATTTAAGTTGTAAACTTTGACAGAGAGAAAAATCATGTTTCTTTTTTTTCTTAATGAAAGAAAATAAAAAAGAAGAAGAAGAAGAAACAAATCATTAAAAATGAGGGTAAAAAGGGAAAAGAAGATAGAAAAAAAAAAGAAACACAACATAACAACAATAATAAGAACAATAGGAAAATGGAAAAGAAAGAAGTGTACGCAATCATAATGACAAATGAAACGTCGTCCGGACGCTTCGTCCGGGACGAAAAATGAACGCCATTGTTTCGCATGATTCGAAAATAACGCGTGCTAGGTTTTGTTAATCACGATAGGAGTTGTGTTTTTTTTTGTGTGCATGCATATACGTATGCATATATATATATATGATACTATCTCATGCATATAAAACGTAAACGTGTGCATATATATATATAAAACTAATGCGTATTTCTAACGATTGATATATTACGTCGAGTCATAAGTAGCTTCCTATGAGGCTATGTAAAATCTATTTTTCGTATTTATCTACTATAAGTCACTGAAACAAACGGATTTTTGATATCACTGTATAAATGAGGATTCAGTTAGTCTTCACTCAATTGTTTTATGTAATCAATGTTACATTTAACCGTTTTCCTTAACCTCTCAAATGTATAGTAAAAAGTGCATATTCGACATGAAATGCTTTAAAAATTTAAACAAGACAATGGCATTAAAGTCGCTGCTGAAAAAATATACAACGTATACGGTGCAGGACTGATAATTGATAGGACAGTCAGAAATTGGTTTGTAAAATTCCGTTCTGAAGATACAACCTTAAAAGACGAACCGAGTGCAAGAACGTCTTTCTGACTTTGACGAACCTTTTAAATGTAATATTGGAACAAAATCCAATAGATACACGTCCAACAGATGCAAAGAGTGCAAAAAAAAGCTGCATAAAAAGTGTCCTGCACTTATCAGTTGCAGAAACGTTATTCTTTGTCTCATAAAAAACGGAAGTTATTTATGACTCGACCTAATATATTTCAAAATATAATAATACAATTTCATGATAAATCATTTGATAATTCATTTAATTAACATTATCGTGTGACCAATAATTTTGAATAAAATTTTGGGGAAGAGTATGGACGAGTATAAAAAAATAAAAAAATAAAAAATTAAAAAAACTGAAAAAGAAAGAAAAAAAGATAGGAAAAAATAGAAATCAAATAAATAATTTTTGCGATCAAACGTCGTTCGTAATTTTTTAACGCGTCACGTCACGTCACATCCCAGTGTCAATGCACGAAACGTCAGCAATAAAGAGAGTACCCGTAATTAGGTTAATAGACGTCTAATTAGATAAATGCGTTTGTGGCCATCCACCCTGCCCCTGCCCCCTACCCCTGTCACCACCCCCACTGCAATTAAAAGTCAACTTTTCGCCGACAGTCTTTTCGTAATTAAGCTAAGAAAAAAAAAGAAGAAATACGTAGAAAGAAGAAAAAAAAAAATACACACACACAAAATAACGTCGTAGAAAATTTCAAGTATTTTAAAAAATTATTATAAATAATATTTACGAATAGTAGTAATAATAATAATAATAATAATAATAAAAATATTATTATTAATTTCATTTTGTCGTTCATCGAGAGATTTACATTTTTAATCGGTGATATATATTTAAATAATTAATAAAATTTATTGTTGCTACGAAGTAATACAATTTTTAAGAAAACGAATAAGAAAAATAATTGCAAAGAGAGAAAGAAAGAGAGAGAGAGAGAGGAAGAGAAATGTTAATACGAAAATAAGAATAATAGTAATGATAAAATAATTTGACAAAAAAAAAAAAAATCGAACAAAATCATCGATCTCGTTAACAAATTTTTGATCGTCCCTTCTTCGTATTAATAAATAATAAATAATACATGCAATAATTAGAAAATATTTCACTTATCTATATTAAAAAGAAACAAAATGAAGACAAAGGAAAAGGAAATGGGCCAAAAAATTCTTAAACGATTTTGAAATAAAATTGTTCAATATTTCATATTTAAATATGTTAAATGTTTTACATTTAAATATGTTAAATATTTTATATTTAAATGTGCCCATAATTATGAAAGTGGTCTAAGTCAAAATTAATAAAAAATGAGTTTATCAGTTATTACGCACTACATTATTATAAACTATATAAATTCAATGTAATTTTCACGATATTATGAAAAATGAAATTATTAAATTATGAGTCTAGTTAATAATAATCATAAGCCTAATTAGATTTAAAAAAAATAATTAAAAATAAATAATGATCGTTCTTTGAATTTGCTTAAAAACTTTTATGAAAACGTTTGAGAATTTTTGGTCTCCGATCTTTTATTAAATTACAAGTAGAATATTAGAAAATTAACAAAATAGAAGTTTATAAAAACGAATTGCGCATAATACGAAAAAAAGAAAGAGAAAGAAATAAAAAAAATAAAAAAACAGATTTTCGTTCGAATAGCGAATTTCTTACGATATATTTCTAGCATTATATATTACGAGATCTATAGTATGTTTAAAAAAAAAAACAAAAAAAAACATATAACATTAGCGTGAAATTGTTTAACAATTGTAAATAATATTTATTATAAATATAAATATTATAAATAGCCGAGAGACAGAGAGTGATCGAAAGTAATAAAGGAGAGGAAAAAAAAGAATACAAAAAAAATATGCAATATATTACTACATTATAGTATGTATAAATATATACACACGCATTCACACATGTACGTATGTATGTGTACGCACAGGTATTTAAAAAAAAATAAAAAATAAAAAGAAAAAAGAAAAAAGAAAGAAAAAGATATAAGCGCAATATACACTTAGGATTTTAAACATTGGATGATAACGATTATTATTGTTATTATTATTATTATTATTATTATTATTATTATTATTATTATTATTATTATTATTATTATTATTATTATTATTAATTAG
>NW_015149003.1:977169-1011711 GCF_001465965.1 Polistes dominula
TCGATTAAATGTTCTTGGTATGGTCAATGAACTCTAAGTTCATTGATGGTCCACGAATTAGAAAAGTGAACGCGAAATGTAAATTAATTTTTGAATAATTGAGAATTAGAATCATAACAAAATACGAATTCATTTGCAACATTAGTATGAAAGATCTTATCTTGCTGGCACGTAGGAAATGTCCAAATGCAGTTTTCATGGAATGAAGAAAGAAGAGGCATAATGCCGAAGAGGCCCCCACTTAATTGTGGCTCAAGAGGGCAACTACAGGCTATTGAGTTATTTTCAAAGGTTCAGCAGCAAGTTTGAACCTTTAGAGAATGGTTCTCTAGTCATATTTTATATTTTATTGTTTTACTTTTTTGCTCGTCAATAATTTGTAGTTGTAATTGGAGATGATGGATCATTCCATCTCCTTGGGACACCAATTTCGTGTCTAATCGTCAAAAAGATGCATATTTGTTTAGTTAGTTAGAGTTATAAATATTACAATTTTAATTAACTTATTAATAAATTTTCTCGCCTAATTAACTTTTTGTAAATGTTACAGTAATTTCTTTTATCTTGTTCCATCTTTAATATTTTTCACTGTGATCGTATTTTATTAAATTTGCAATTTTTTCTCTTCTATATAATGCAGTTTAAAAGTATTAGTTATAATAATTAATAGATATTATTTTTTTTCCTAACTTAATATTTGTACTTTTCCTTTTTTATTTTTTTTTTTTATTTTTAGTAAATCTAAAATCACATGTTTAAATTCAATTTTATTGCAACTTTAAATAGAACTTTGATAAAAATAAATAGAGAATTCAATTTGAAAATTGCATCTGCGAATTGGACGATTCATATGTTAGGCTACTTTATATCACTTGATTGTATGATTAATATAGTTTTCTTTTTGTTACAGGTGATCTTCGTTGGATTTAACAACAAACCTTTTTGATTCTCCTCCATTTGATATATTTATAAATGCATTTCTGAAGGCACACATATAAACACTAAATATGAAATATATATATATATTTAAAAGTCCATAATAAATATAACATTGAATATTTGCACAGGTTTACACAAGATTTTAAATATGTTTTTTAATAAAATGTTTAATTTTTATTAACATTTCTGTTTCAGATTTAAGACTTTAATTGATCTAATTGTTTGTTTTTTTTATTGTTATAATACTTATGTGTTTGTGACAGGCATCTCAAAAGAGATCTATTTTTTTTTTTAAGACGAATAACACGAGCCTTGTTTTTAAATCGAAATCGTATTTTTATTTGAGAAAAAACACGAAAGCGCCATTTGTCTCGTACGCTTGAGTAAAATAAAAAAAAATATATTATTTTGTTTGTTGCAGAAAAAGTTAAAAAAAAAAAGAGAAAAAAAAGAGGCTAGAAGTAAAATGCGATACTTGCCAATCCCTATTTCTGTTTATTTTTTTTTTTTCTGTTTGTTTCTACTTTTTTTGTGCAATCGTTTTAAAATTACCGAGTGAGAAATTTTCGAATAGCACTTTTGACTTTTAACGAATATATACGATCTTTTACGAATAACGAACGTGTTAGGTCAGATTTGTTCGTCACGTATATTATTCCTGACGAAATTCCGTTTTCAACGAATTTTGACGATGCGAGACAACTAATAGTGGCACCTGTTGCCCCATTTGCACCTTCCCACGTTACGTTTTCATTGAAATTTTATTTTATTTTATTTCTTTTTTTTTTCTTCTTCTTCTTCTTCTTCTTCTTCTTCTTCATTTATTCATTTGTCAAGAAAATAAATATAAATATAAATATAAATACGAAAACATGATAGAGATGTAAATAATAGGAAAAAAAATATAAAAACATTCATAATAAAAAAATATATAAATATTAAAAAAAAATTTGATAAAATGTATAAATATAATTGAATGATTTTAATTAAAAAAAAACAAACAAACAAAAAAATGAGGAACGAAATTTTAGATTACATATTGGTATCGTATTATCAATACGAGTAAGGATAAAAATAAAATATATATATATAAAACTCGATAGAAATGAAAGAGAAGTGAAAAAAAAATGCTTCCGTGGAAAAATTTCTCGTTACCGATTTCTCGGGAATAACCTTTCGATAAATCGAGTATAATTAAGCAGAAAAAAAAAAAAAGAAGTAGAGAAAATTTCTCGGTTAACTGTAGGTAATTTTATCCTATCCCTCCCCCTTTATATACTCCCACGTAACTTTTACTCATCCCTTTTTACCAACCCTTCAACTATTCTAACATTAGTACACACTTCGACAAACATCGGTTCTCCTATTTTTTTTTTTTTCTATGTTCCAATTGTGTTTCACTGAAATCGTTAGGAATTTAATTTTATTTCTTTGCTAATCGGAAATATTTATTAGCAATAAAAACAAAATATAATAAATTAAAGTAATCATTTTGTTAAAATTATACTTAACTGTAAGTTTTTATAAAAGATAAATACAGATAATAATCAGGATTGTATCAAGGCCACCCAAATTTCTCAATGGAAATCGATTGTATCAAAGTTTGAGTAAATTAAGAATAAAATAATTTGTAAAATTTTTTTCTAATGGTTTTATTTAATTTATAGTATATATTATTAGAATTTATTATTTAATATTTTAAAATATTTTACAAATGATTTTATTTTATTAATAAAATAAATTATATTAATTTACATAATGTATTATTTTATGTATAAAATAATTAAACAACATAGCGTGTAAACCTTATCCTGTTGTTCGTTGAAATTTGCTGGTACCTTTACCATCTTCTACCTCCATTCCCTTTAACTAAATTGCTCATTAACTTGTTGTCGCTGATGGCCAACAACGAAATAATTTCGAGTGTACATCCAAGTTCTAGCTTCCTGTTAACTACCTAACAACTTCGGAAATTAACGATTTGTTCCTATATTACACGTCAAAATAACTTCTTCGATGTATATATGCATATATACATACATATACCTAACAATTTTATTAATAAAATTACTCAAGGGTTGATCTCGTTATCCATCATCTTTTTATTTCCTAATTAAAGCATTTTTATATATAATATTGTAAAATAATTCACAATATATTTAAAAATTGAATGTAATTATATTTGAAATTATTTTTACTTTTATCAAGACTATAATTAAGGACAAATGATTAGAAATATTTGTCAAATGAATGAAACAGGAATAGAAACATAGTAATCGATGATTCATTTGACAAGTATGATAACGTAACGTATGATAAATTCATTTTGCTTGTGATCTTGACTGGAAACATCAAAACGCTTTCAAAGCTTCAATTTGCGTTGGTGGGTTTAGGTATATATCTTAGGCTTCTTTTTTCTCTCCCCTTTCTCCTTCCTTCTACCCCTAACCCCCGTAGAAAAGAGTTCGATAAATTCGAGAAGTATCTTTCGGAAAAAAACCTATGAAGTATATGAGGCCCATAATCTATGAGTCATAGTAAAAGGAAAATGTCGTAGTAATAGAACCCTTATAACACACCTAACAATATTTTTATATAAAAATTGAAAAATAATTATTATAAATTATTTTATACTACAATATAATAGTTCTACGGAAAGCTAATTATTTTAAAAGAAACTATTGAAAAAAAGAAAAGAAAAATAAAAGGTATTTTTATTATCTTCGTATTTGTAAAATAGTCAACGTGTAATTTAATTTTATTTTATACGAAAAAAAGATTAATTATTTTTTAATGAATAAAATTAATATTTAAATACTTGTTTCTTTTTCTATTATCAGTGAAAATATAAATTATTGATAATAAATAATCGTCTTAAGGGATGAATTAGACAATTACACGAAACAGGAAATAATTTATTGTATTGTCAGCAAACTTCGTTTATATCGTCTCCATTATTTCAACTCCCTCTTCATATCGGAGGATAGAAAACGTCAAAATGAAGAAAAAAATTTATTAGCTGGTCCAATATACTATGTCCGTATATTCATCGTCCATTTTTTTCCTTCCGATTTTTTCTTTTTATTTTTTTGGCTTCTAAAATTTACGTTTTTTTCCAACATCCGTGCTAACGCAGCACATTTCGAACGGCATGTGAAATCCATGGGGTAGTTTGGAGGATGTTGTATATTTATCTGGGTCATCAATCAGTGTGATAACCTATACGAAAGATTTATATATTTTTCCTATACATTATTATTATTATTATTATTAAAAATATCTCACATTAATTTGTAATACGTTGTATTTCACACATACACACACACACACACACACATTACATACACATTACACACACGTACACATATTGTAAAAAATATTTTTATTTTATATTCCTATATAATAATGAAAACACACACACACATTCACCTTCTCAAAAAAGGGGATTAAGGAAATTATGTTACTTGCAATTTCACTTTTATTTTTAGAGGGTAAAGGGTGGAGAGAAACATTTAATTAAATACATTGATTTTATCGAAAAATAATAATTCGAAAAATTTGGTTTATGAAAGTTACGTGTAAAAGCCTTTCAGAATGGGTTTTCATAGAACCCAGTTTGAAGATCACTGGCTATACAACCATACTTCGTACTATGCTTACGATGCGAACCTCGGTAAAGCTATTAAGGTCGCTCGTGGGTTCAGTATTCTACTAGATGAACAGAAAAAGAAAAGTAAAACAAAAATCAAGAGAAAGAGAGAGAGAAAAAAAGGTGAGAGAAGTTCAACACGTACCTTATACTACCAAGGTTTTTTTTTTTTACGTAATCTCTTTGTATATCTTTTTTTTTTTTTATTTTTTTTTCCTCTCGCATTGATACTTTGCCAGTATCACGTGCGATAAGCTCACAAAATAAAACTCACTTTGATTTTGATCCTACCAATCAAAGTCTTTGAAATATGGAATACCTTTGTTTCTGTATTTTTTTTTTTCTTTTTTTTCGGACTTTTACCTCTTTGTAATTCTATCTATATAATAGTGATAGTAGTAATAATAAATATAAAATTAAGTGTAATTAGTATAATGTTAATATGAAAAAATACAGGTTATAAATTCAAATAAAATATTCATTTATCTAACAAACTATGATTAATATCAAATTTGTAATATTGGGTCGTGTAAAATGAAAAATATATACAAATATAATAATAAAAAATAATACAAATATACAAAATATTTTACATTAAAATGAATAATTGACAATTGAGATAAATAATTTAATATTTTTATTTAATTTTTTATTTTCTTTTTTTTTTTTTTGAAAATAAAACAATGATCAAATGGAGAACAAATCCAAAAGAATTTCATTCCGTTGAAAAGATAGAGAAAAAAAAACGAACGAATGCATTGAAATGTAAAGAGAACAAAAAAAAAAAATAAAATACAAAGGTGGACACCGAACGTTCCGTAAAACATTTAAACACCCCCCTCGAGCTGGTCAAACCCTTTTATATATTTTCAATTCTTCTTTTTCCATCCCATTTCACTGTCCCCGACCAATGGAAGAAACAACAAAGTTCATTTTACAAAGGATATGTAATTTAAATTTAAATGATTGAAATTTTCGTTACATTTTCTCTCTTCTGCATTTTTTGTTTTCTAAATAAATTTTATATCCAATTAAATGTATGTTAATTTAGTTTGAATTTCTAAAATACGCATTAGAAATAAGATAATATAAATTCAATAAATAAATTTAATAACAATTTAATATTATTTATAATTTAATAACAAATTCAAAGTTTTATGCGTATAGATAAATTAGAAAAAGATAAAAAAATTAATTAATTAAGTTAAATAATTAAAAAAAATAATAATCGTACATAAAGTAAGATGTGTTACTGTTTGTAAAATTTTTATTATTAAATAAATTTATTTAAGATTATTTGTTCGTTTATTTTTTATTTTATTTTTATTTTTATTATGTTAGAAATCAAAATCGTAAATGATATAATAAAATTAATCCAAAGATTTGAAATTGTACCCATCAATTTGAGTTTTGACGTAATGTACTTAACATTCGTATTCGCAAATTGCACGTTAATAATTTCAATAGATGAGATAAAGTTCTTCGAACAATTAATTAGTAAGAGTGAGGGTGGTGGTATGGTAGAAAATGAGAGTTTGAGAATACGAGTTCTTTGATATATATGTATATAAGTAAACTAGAGTTAGAATATTATATAGGAGTAAATGATGTTTGGCCTAAAGCTAAGAACCCAAATTTATGCAATTACACTTGAACGATTATTTAAATAATACAATAATAAAACTTAAACGTACAAATATGAAACGAGAATATTCTCAAGAAATGTCTTATCTCATTTTGCTGATCTTATATTTTTGAAAATTATTTTATACAAAATTAACACACACAAATTATATGTAACACTTTATTATAAACTTTTTTTTAGAATGACTTTCGTAATATTTTTATTTCCACCACAAGTTACCTTTAGAGGTTCATTTAAAATCTAAAACTACTCGGGTTGCCATTTAAACTTACGTATGAATATCACGAAACGGAAATTATTAGTCTGTCCTTCTTTTTTCTTTTTCTCTTTTTTTTTTTTTTTTTACCTTTTCAGTTCTTTTCTTTCAAGAAGTTTTCTAAAGAGGTATGAATATCTCTAAGTCAGTGATTCTCAATCTAGGAAAAGGGGTTGTTTTTTTTTCTACAAAATTTGGCGTCTTAAAAATGTGCGTATTAAAATGTGTTAAATCATAATATAATATAATAATATATATATATATATATGTACTAGGGGTACGTTGCTGTGGCTCACAATCAGTTCGATACACACGTCCTTAAGACAACGAATTAACTTATACCGCCATCTGTAAGAATCTTATCGAACTAACAGAGATAATCATGACTCATTGTTAATAAACAAATAATTCGCAATAATATAATATTGCGATTATAAATTGAGATATAAACTGTCCTATCTTTCAAGTTGGATGAAACTGCACACAGTGTGCAAAATTTTATTAAAATTGGTTCAGTAGTTTAAGAATCCATTGCGGACAAACAATGTGACACGTAATTTATATATATTATGATATTATATATACATATGTGCCTATAATTATGAAAGTGGTCTAAGTCATGTATCAGTTGTTTCGAGATATTTAAAGATTTATATTTGAACACTATATGAATTCTATAAAATATTAAAATAACAAACATTATCTAACGATTCATTTTTGATAATATTGTGAAAAATACATTGAATTTATTTATTTTAAAATAATGTGATGCGTAATAACTGATAAACTTATTTTTTTTTCAACTTTGACTTACAATTAGACCACTTTCATAATTATGGGCACATATATATATATATAGATATATTTGATTTTCGAAGAGAAAGAAGGAGAGAAAGAGGAAGAAATGTTTTCTTTATCGAAAGAAATCGTTTCTAATTTTGTTATATAGTATAGTTGAAGAAAATAAATAACATCGAGTAATAGTAGAACTCTTATATTGCACAGATATCTATCCTAGAGAGGTAAAACTTTCTTCCGTGCAAGAGCTAAGTAATAAATTTACACCAGCAAAGGTAATCCTTAGAAATAAAGTGGTTTACTATCCCGATTAGATAAGATTCTATGACTTCGCGTGCGACGACTTCAATTTTTATGCGACCCTTTTTTTTTTCTTTCTATATATGTGCGTTTGTGTGTGTGTTCTTTTACCTGTCGCGTTGAAACAAATATCACAACTAACTTCTTTTCCACGTTATTTTCTTTCTTTTACTATTAAAAGAACTACATTCGAACATAAAGAAAAGAAATTAAATTTAATACTTTTGTAAAAAAGAAATATATATATATATATATATATATAATTATATTGTTAATATTGAACGTAAAGATAAAAGAGAAATATTATTGCAGAATAAAACGTGTTTTTGAATAAGAGTTACTTGTTATGAAAACAATTGATAATACAAAAAAAAAAAAATAATATGAAATTAAAACACGTGTATAATTTTTTGTTTTCCTAATGTAATTCATACTAGTTTTATTAAATAATATAAAATTAAAACCCGTGTATAATTTTTTGTTTTTCTAATGTAATTCATATTAGTTTTAACTAGTTCAACTAGTAATACTTTATTCGATTCTATCTTGGAAAGTAATATTTTTTTCTTTTTTACAAAAGTTTCGTTATATGACGGTGTATCTTTAAAGATTCTCTAAGGCACACAACGTGGCAGACTTCAGTTCATCTCTTTACGTTAAAAACTTTTTAATGTCATCTACTACTACCACTACTACTGTTACTACTCCTACTACTACTGTTACGTTCGAACGTAACTTAAGCTTACCGATCAACGTAAAGAAAACTTTTAATCAGTTTCGACCCCCATATCAAGTAACTTTGAGCATCAATGTCCTTCATTATTTTATTGAGGGGGTGTTTTGTCAACTTGTCTTTCACTTTCATATATAATTTACATATTTTCTTCATTAAGATTTTTCTTTTTCTTTCTCTTATTATCTGTCGATTAAATTCGTATGAAAATTTTTAAAATTGGGGTGTGGGTGGGTGGTTGGTAGGGGAAAAAAATAAGATAATCGAATGGGAAAAATTTTCAATGCAACTTTTTTTTTTTTTACCAATACAATTCAATGTCCCATTTAAACAATAGTTCTTTAAGAAACGATGATCATTAAAGAACAAAAAAATTATGCACTCGATGAATAATTTTCAATAAATCGGATTTTACATGAAAAAAAAAAAAAAACTTAGAAGAAGGAAAAATTTCACGTAGAAAAATTTCTAACAATTCGTTTGAAATATTAAAATCGAAAAAAGTAGAATTTTTATCAATCACGTTTTAGATTTTAAAATACCCTTTTTACTAAAAGGATCCTACCTTAGAATTCGCATTTTAGCATCCAACCAGAGAAAGGGATAGAGAGAGAATCGTATTTTCTACAAATACGTTCACAATATGAAGACGTTCCTTTCGTTTGAGTTCATTCTCTGAATACAAGCAACCTTTTCTATACACACAACCCTTTATATTCCTCTTACAAGAAAACAAACCTTTGACTTTTTAATGAGAGTGCTTACAAAAACCATTGCATTTCATTTCTTCACGTAAATTAAATGTACCAACATCGATTTTTTTTGTTTTGTTTGTTTCGTTTAAATTCGATTAATTTATTTATCGTTTAAATTTAATTAAATTAATTTAATTCAATTACTACGATTTGTTTTATTCACCATGGATCGTTAAGTATTAGAAAAAGTATTTTTGTTAATTACGTTTTAATTCTTTTATTTTTTAAGTTACTTTATTTCGAATAAATAAAATAAAACACAAAACAATTCCTAAGTTTATAGTATGAAGATTTTCTAAACAAATTACAATTGTGTACTCTCTTTAAAATAAATGATTAAAAAAATTAATTAATTATCTAAAAATGGTATTGTTACTTTTGTTAATTTATAAAAAAATAAAAAATAGAAAGCGAAAGGAAGAGAAAGAGAGAGAAAGAGAATATGTCAAGCATTCTCTTCGTTATTTGCAAAACTGATTGACTATCGAAACGTAATTCGATTAACCACCACCTTTCCTGTTCATTTTCATTTTTGCATTCATTTTCCAGGAATGAGAAGTAGAAATCTGTAATACATTTAAGGGGGGAATGGGGGGGAGGAAGGGGAGGTTGGGAGAAATAAACACGACACTCTGAATTCTCATCATTCGTATCATAACCATAAGAGAAAGAACGTGATGCAAACATTGACGTAACTAAATAATAAAAACAATAAAACATCATTATTTCTTTCGTAAAAAAGTTAAATGTATCCCCCCTCCCGTGAACACGTGGAATCAACAACGTTAAATAACAAAAAGCACCGTATTGAACATAATATTGGAATCGTGTATTATAATATTCATATTTTTTATCGTTAATATACAGTCCGATCGTAATTTGTTTTTTTTTTATTTTACGATAATTCTGTATTACAAATGAAAAATACGTGCTAGCAATACAAAATTAATCGAGAAATATAGAGGATGTTTTAAAATACGTATAAATAATTTCATTAGTTGTTTGAGTACTCTCAAATATGATTTGTACTACTTAAAAGTGTTTGATAATGACGAGAATCTTACTCGTACTACTGAATGTCTGATAATGTACGGAAGACTCGTACTACTTAGTATCTGACAAGGCAAGGAATTGTGGATCTTACTACTTTAAAATGTTTGATTAAATAAATTACTTCTTGTTCGTACTACTTAGTATGTCTGACCATATATTGAGTAAACCTGTAACTTACTATTCAATTAAAATTATACGTGAATTGAAAATAAAAATTAAATTGATAAAAATGAAGAATGAAAAAATAATAATTTTAATAACTTTTTTTAATAATTATTTCCATTAGTTTTTTTTTGATTGTTATAAATAAATAAATATGTATTGAATAAAAGATAAAATATCAGAATGAAAAAAATATTAATAATAATTTTAATATTAGAAAATGATTAAAATAAAAGATAGAAAAAGTAATTAGTAAAAATTTCATTTCCATTAACAAAATGGCCGACAATTTGAGTACATTAACGAGATAGAATTTGATATCGTGATAACCGACTGAGCAGAATTATATTCCCAAGTTGACTATATATGTACACCTACACTGACTATTTCGGGTAACGTTAAGTGCTCTCGGCATTGCGAATCCTTATCGTTTGTAACGTTTAAGCTTTACGGGGATAGACATAAGTACGCTCTCCATAAACAAGCCATGGATAACAGATGAAAATGACACTTTCTAGTAGTGGTTTAAATCGTTCCCTCGAGTGATTACTCGCATGAATACTATCCAATTGAATGGGCATTTAACGGTATTTACATGTTTTTGACAATATCACTATGTAATATATATATATATATATATATATATATATATTATATACATTTTTATTTTATATATTTTCATTTTATATATTTCACTTTCTATAGTATTTATTTTATTATTTCTATCACACATATAAGAAAAGTCAAAGAGATTTATTAAATATTCATGTAACGTGCTCGAATATAAAATGTTAAAATTTATTCATAAGACTTCGTGTATTCGTGTATCATACAAGACGGTTCGTTAAATCAAAAACCGTACTGGTAATGGTAAAAAAAGAAAGTTGAAACTGAAAACGAGAAACAAAAGTTGAATTGACTTTTTTAAACTATACCACCCAAGTACTTAATATGTTTTATGTTCGTTCAAAAGACTATCATCATCTACTTGTGCTATAGTCTTTCAATGAAACATTTTATATTTCTATCTTCATCATTAAATATTATACTTACAATAGGGATTTTTTCAAAGTTTTATAAAAAAAATAAAAAAAAAAATAAAAATAGAAAATACGATCTCTCAATAATATATTTTTGCATTTTATAATTACATATAAATTTAATTTAACATTAGTAATAAATATTTGTATAATTATCGTATCATTTAAAAGTATTCTCATTTATAATTATAATAATAATAATAATAATAATAATAATAATAATAATAATATTTTTATCGAAAAATAAATAATTTTAATGTAAATAATATTAATGATATTTATTATTTAATTTTAAATGAAAATGATGATTTGAATATTTTAATATTAAACATACTCTTAGAAATATTCTTTATAATTATTCTGTATTATTCACATTCATCAAAGATAGGATATAAAGGGATAGACAGAAAAGAAAAAAGGGGTGGCAGAAGTGGACAGAAAAGAGTGGGTGGGAAAACGAGAACATTAATAAACGTAAAGTCTTTGCATAACAATGTGGAATAAAAGGATCGACAAGTAATTCCACTCGATGTTTAGAAGATGTTATAAGGTTTTAGAACGACAAAATGAAAAAAAGAAAAAGAATAAAGCAAAAGAAAAAGAAGAAAACAGAAGAAGAACAAGAACAACCAAATAAAATTCAAAATCGTGAAAGAGAAGAATAGTAAATGGTAAAACCGAACAATGAAATTTATTGTTAAGAGAAAAAAAAACTTATATTAAATGTTGAAATGTTCAAATACCCTTTTTTGAATAATACGAATTGAATAATAAGATAAATAATAAAATTTGAAAAAAAAGACTAGATAGAAATGCAGATGATTTGACGACATTCCACGAATGACTATTTCATGTTTTATGAAAAATCTGTGGAATTTATTTGATTTCTCGTGAATCGTGCAAATTTTCTTTTATTATTATTATTATTATTATTATTATTATTATTATTATTATTATTATTATTATTATTTTAAATATTTCTCATGGAATTACGATGAAATTAAATATAAATGAAATATCAAACATAACTTATAATGAGAGTATTCTTTTTTTGTTCATAAAACAAATGTTTTTTTTTTGTTTAAATATAAACTATAAAAAAATAAAACTATTGATTTTGTTTATTGGATATTTTTACGATATTAAATTATTTAGTTTGTTTTTTACCCCTCGTAATTTTTTCTCATACGTTTCATTATTTTTTTTTCTCCTACTGCTATACCTTTCCTTTCGTTTTTTTCAACTACGCGTGACTGCAATTTTTTTTTCTTTCTTTCTTTTTTCGGGATACCCACATCTCACAAATTCTTATCGACGTAAACTGATCACTACTCGAATAACATTTATTATAAATGGTCGGAACGTGTTTCGTTGAAAATCGATTGTCGTAAGTTTGGTGATACGTTAAGTCAAATCGCGTCAAAAGTTTTTTTTTTTTTCATCGATATCACTTTTTTTCTTTATTATGAATTATTATTCTTCTGAGTAAATAACAATTATATACGTTACTATTAAATATTACAATTATTATAATATTTTTTATTATTTTTTTGTTCCAAATAAATTAATTTCAATGAATGTAATTAATTTAACCTTTTGATTACCAAGTACGAAAACATCTCGTAGTGTGTGATGCAATTTTAAATTAATTACAAATGGTTATTTGCGTTAAGAATTATTAAAAAGGTTGAATAAAATATTTATATGATATAAAAAACATTAATTATCAATTATTGTAAATATAATTACAATATTATATCAATAACTTAATATTATTATATTTTTAAAAATTTATGGCAAGACGATCTAAATATGTCTGGCAGTTAATGGGTTAAATTATACTAAAAGTAATAATAATAATAAAAAAAAAATATAAATAAAATTCAAAAAATATCTTAAAAATATATATTATATATATATTTTTATTTTTTTTAATCGTATCATCCAATAATTGTGAGCCATCAATCATGATAATAAACGACAATATAATTCCTGAAACAAACGTGTCCATTAATGAAACGGATATCTGCTGCTAACATGGCAAATTTCGGTCAATGAAGGACATGGATATGCTCGACCTAGCAAAATGGGTCCCATTTGATCTCAAACATGATTGTTGACCATGTAAACTGTCATATATATATATATCTTACCAAGCACATCGATGATTTTACAAATGATTGCATACAGTTAGGGTGACTAGTGGTTATCCTAATCTGATTTGACATATGTCTGTTATGGTTCTTGTTAATATCATATCAATCAATCGAAAAATAATTATAATAATTGAATAATGAAAAAAAAAACGAAAAAAAAGACACTCATATCTTTCCTACAAAATAATAATAATAATAATAATAATAAATTATATTGTTCAATAGAATATGAAAATTTTGTATAAAATTGAAAAGAAAATAAAGAAAAATAGAAACTTTTCATACTTTTATTTGATCATGCAAATATTTTATAGTATATAGTATAGTATTTTAGATGAAATTTGTTGATCTAATTCTGTGATACGTGTGAGAAATGTGAAATAAAAATATTTCTTCTTACTTTTCTTACCATTTATGCAAGATAAAATCAAATTTTTGCCATGAGTATTATTACAATCATTATTTTTGTATCATTTATCGATCACTTTGAAATGTAACAAATGTGTACACCTGTTAGTATGAAAAAAAAAGAAAGAAAAAAATGAGAACATGAAACATTTTTCTACAAAAGTTTCTCATATCTCTCATCATCACTATCTTTCGTCTTTTCTCTTTTTCACTTTTTTTTTTTTCCACCCACTTTCCAATATATTTCATGGTATTGACTACTACCTCCCCTCGTTGTTCTCCTACTTTCAAGATAGTGACATATTTATCACATTTCCGTCCATCTAACTACCCTCTTTCCGTTTCTACTCTATCATACCTTTCGTATTTTATTCCCGTTAGACAGTTTTCCACGATAACTGAATAATAAAATTCGTTTTATTTCTTTTCTTGTCTTTTTTTTTCTTGCTCACTCTTCTTTCTCTTATTTCTTTCATTTACTTATTCTCATTCACCCATATATTCATTCCATTTGTCGAATGCACACACACACTCACACCATTTTTAAATTAATACATTTTTCTTTAGGTTAGGCTTTATTTTTTTATTTGTTTCATCATTCTTTTCTTTCGTCTAAGTTTATCTTTCCGTTCTGTGCCGATTTTCCATTTCTTTTTTTGTTTTTTTTTTTATACTTCGTAATTGTAAAAAATGCTTTCGCGAAAGACAAATTGAAATTTTAATTTTTTTTCAAATTGAATTTCTACGACACTTAAAGCAGGTGAATGATAATAAAATGGAGGTAGGCGGAGAAGAAGGGGAGTTGGGAAAGAAATAGATAAATAGATGAATAAATATTACATATGGAACAGAAAAAAATTTGTAATACAATTTACGAATACCTGTAAGTGAATATTAATTTTCAATTGTATATTCAATAAAAATCGAATAGGTTTTAAATTAAATTGTAATCAAGTGAAAATATATATCGAATAACGCGTTTACGATAAAAAGTATTGCTTTCCAATAAATTAAAACAATTTCAGATAATAAATAATTGTTTTTTTTTTTTTATTGACGCGTAAAAAACGCAAATCATCGATATACCATTTTAAACAAAAATTTATATTCTAATTATTCAACCATCTAATTGATATCGATTCGATCGTAAATAAAAAAAAAGAGAGAAAAAAATAAATACAAACATTTTATTATTACAAAAATATTGTTACGATTAAATAAATTAAAACAAAATTCATCTCGTCCAATGGTATTCAATGATAAAAAATTATTTTAAAATAGAAAAAGAAAGCCATACGTTTCTTTTTTTGGATACATAGCAATACAAACATAAAAAAAAAAAATTTTAAAAATGAAAAGAATAAACTGAATATAAATTAAATAATAATAAAATAAAATAAAATATTAATTAATTAAATAATTAAATATTAAATAGTAATAAATAATTAATAAATAAAATATTAAATGAAAATAAAAGTTACATGATTGTATTATACGTAAGTACCAAAAGTATTTAATACGAGATCAAAAGGTGTGTAAGTCAGGGGGGTGAGATGAGGTGGACAGTGAGGTGGACCAGGGGGTGTGAGGGTATTCTGTGGGCTCCTACCCCATTTCTCGATCATTAGGTTAATGAAAGCCCCGCTGTGGTTACTCGATTAGCTCATAATTACAACGGATTAGTGTCATCGAACTGAGTTCGATTACCGTTCCAGTGACACTTCTAGGTTGCTAACAGCGAGAGGTTTATAACATGTACTTGTTGAAATTAACAACTCCACCTCACCCCTCCCCTTACTCCCTCCTTCAACTACCTCCCAACCAACCCTCAACCTCCCCCTTTTCTTCGATATCGAACTAATTGGGATTTTGCTGCCGTTGGAAAATAATTTTCAGATAAACGAGAACAATTTTATAAAGCTTCCTTCATCCCCCTTCCATCCCCCTTCCATCCCCTTTTCCTTATTCACCCCATTTTTCTCCTTTATTTTCTGTTTTTTTTTTTTTTTTAATTCTTTTTATTTCTTTTTTCTTTCTATATCTTTGGAAAGTTTTTTTTTTGTTTTTTACTTTTATCGGCGAAATAAAACTCGGGGTTTCGGTTGAATTTAATTGAAAGAAATTTCATACCGTAAAAACCCCCTTATCGTCAATAAAAAAAAAACATAAAGAAAAAAGAAGTACGGATACTTTACTTTTTCTCATCGACAAAACTCTTTCGTATAAATTTCGATAATTTTGATTTTTCTTAAAGAAACAACTTTACGGATAAGACATTGTTTTTTTTTTTTTTATATTACATAAAATATAAAATATTTCAACTGTGATAAACGTTTCATAGATGATTTTTTTTTTATTTCTTGAAATTTTTTTATTTGTTTGTTTTTTAAAATAATATCCACCGTAGTTATTATTTTAAATGAAGAGGAGGTATTCCTCTTTTAAGTTTTAGTTTTTTTTAAAAGTTTCATTTAGATTTAATTATAGGATGGGGGAAGAGGTGTATATTTTCAATTATTGAGTTGTTAGGAAAGTAATTTCGTTTTTGTTTTATAAAAAATGAAGATAATTTTTGCTTCGAGGTTAAACCTAAGTCTTTCGAGTGGTCGTAAACAGTTGAATTTGATAAATTTAACCTTTCATTAATCTCACGTGTTATTTGCCGGTTTGCATCAACTAAAACACTTTTATTGTATCAGAAAAAAACGAAATTACTTTTCGAACAACCTAATACATTTTGATTACATATCATTGAATAATTTGGCAAAATATTATTTTTAAATAAAAATTTATTTCAAATTTGTTAAATTACTGATCAATTGTCAAATCTCTTTTTAATGAAATCGAATGAATTTAATTGAATAAATTAATGAAATATATATATATATATATAAATAAGTGTTAACTTTAAGTTAACTAAATGTAAGTTGTCTCAAGTTGTACGTGTCGTTGTCTTCAAGAAGTGTCAACTTCAATGAAGGATCAAATAACGTGATAGGGAACCTGATTACAACCTGGGTTAATACAAAACACATATACTACACACGTATACATACCCACATATCGTCTAAGGTATTAGAAATTGACAGGAATTCTCTATTATCACGTGAGTCTTAGTTTAAACTAATATATCTAGATTATGGTTGAATTATATGTATGCACGACGTGTGTGCATGTGTGTGTGTGTGTGTGTGTATGTGTGTGTGTTAGTTATAGTATATCGTAAAGCTTGAAAATATTTGAAGAAAAAAAGCTCTGAAATAGTATATTTCTTTTCATCTTTTTTACCTGCCTAATCTCCCTCGTTTGCAAATTTATTTTCACACATTTTAACCGGACAACCATAATTTTTGTTCTCTTTTTCATTTTGCATTTTTTTCTTGTTTTTTTTCTTTCACATATTTGAATTTACTCAACAAGTGTGTATGTTATTATTCACACGTACGCGTAATAAAATTAGTTAAAAAACAAGTTTTATCTAGAACAGTTATTAACTAACTTTGTTATTATTTGTTTATTTATTTATTTTTTTTTCAAAGAGGAGGGTTTGGTACTGAATTAGTTAAAATAAAGTTTCAACTATGATTGATTCATCGACAAAAATTTTCAACTCTTTCGAAAACGTAGAATTTTTTTTTATTTCTTTTTCTTTTTGTCAAGTAATAATCTCAAGATAATAATTTCGAAAATAAAAGTTTTTTATTTTTTTTCAAATTGAACTTATATATATATATCAATCTTTCCTTGGATCAAAATGGTTTTATCCCTTATCTTTATCTTTATCTCTTTCTATTTGATATCGAAAGTAGAAGATATCCGATGGATATCCTTTTCATACACACTAACACACGTATAACGAATAAAAAGGATCAGAATTGTAAGGAATTTTTCTCTCTTTCTCTTTTTCTTTCTTTTAAAAGAGGTTATTATAGTCTTATGGAAGATTTTTCAAGGATTCGTTAACGTTAATTCTCTAACGATTGTAATTCTTGATTAATTTTCAACGTTAATTAATTATTCGATATCTCTTTGAAATGAATTTCTTTGTTTAAAAAAAAAAAAAAAAAAAAAAAAATTGGTATCTAAGAAAAAAACGGAATAACAATTAATATATATAATAAATAATATAATAACAATAATAATAATATTGTATATATATTATATATTGTACTTTATGTAGCAGTATAATAATATAACAATTTTCAAAAAGTTTTGGTTTGTAAATTACATTAATACAATTGAAAAAAAAAAAAAGATAAAGAAAAAAAAGAATAAAATTTATTCTTTCTCTATTAAAAAAAAATAATAAAAAATATATTGATCTAATCAAATAATTAACGAACCCTTTTCTCGTAGCATTTATAAAAAAAATATTACAACAAACACAAATTGGCAATAAAATTTGTATCCAATATCGATGACAAAATGAAACAAAACAAAACCAAAAAAAAAAAAAAGATAAAATCGAATGAAATTGTCTGAACGAAAGAAGACAAGAAAAAGAAAAAGAAGAAAAATCAAAAAAATAAAACGCAATTCTTTTTTAATGAATGATAAGGTAAACGCTATTAGTATTAATTAACCATTTGTCGTCAACGAAGCGAATAACGTTCCCAAGCAGAAAACTTTCAACTAATCGAACGAAACTTCCAACAGCCACGAGAAATATACACCACCATCCCCCTTGCTGCGTGGGTAGAAAAGGGAAGGAGATGGGGGGGTGGGATAGAAAAGAGGTGAAGGAAGAAGGGAAGGGTTGCAAGTAGGTAGGAGTGCATGCTCGCTAAGTGGTAATTCATTATCCTTATGAATCACCCCGCGAATAAATTTACTAGAACACTGCCTTCCATCCCGTAACCCTCTCACCTACCTTCACTATCCTTCCTACTCGTTCCAATACCCTTTTCATCCCCTCATTCCAACCATCTTTTAACGTTTTTAGCCAAAATCGTTGAAAGCTACCAGAGATAAAATTTTGCCATACGATGAGGGAGAAAAAAAAGGAACAGGAGGGTGGGGAAAAGGGTTTGAAGATAGGGGAAGGTTTCGTTGGTTTTTATTTTGTTGGATGAATATAATTTAGAGTATAATTATAATTTATGATAACATTTGTTAAACATGATTTAATATAACCTAATTATCTGTTAATTATTTAATATTTTATTATTATTATTATTATTATTATTATTATTATTATCATGTATTATGACTATATATTGTATTTCATTTTTTTCTTTGGTTTTTTTCTTTGCGTAATTTATTATCTGCTGCTGTTAGTAACAGCTTAACGTTTATGGGATTAAAATATTAATGGTAAAATGAGATAATGATTTTTCTTTTTATTTTTTTTTATTTGTTTATTTCACTCATTAAGTTTGTGTTTACTTGATATGCGCGATATTTCAAAAATGTAATCCTTATTGTTTCAATTTAATTCATTCTCTGTTCTTCACAAACATTTTCAAGGATCATGATAATAATCTATGAAAAAAAAAAAACAAGTTGAGATGAAAGAAATTTTTATTTGAGAAATATTTGAGAAATAAGAAGGAAGACGATGAGGTCCTTCAGTGACAGTCAAAAGTTGTTTTTGTTTTTATTCATCGACCATTTGCACGAGTCATTTGTTAAATAATAGCGTGTGTTGTGCTTGTGTCCTTGAAGAGAAAATAACTAAACGGTATATATATATATATATATATATATATACACGAGGAATTTAATAGAAAAAAAAAAGAAAACAAGAAGTGTCATTTGAGAATAGATTTTTATTTCAAGAAAGTCGAACGATCAATTTTTGCTATAGTAATGCAAGAATATTTCTGAGATAAATTAACAATACATATACATACACATATCTAAATATACATTGATGTATAGAAGTATTAAATAAAAAAAAAAAAATAGCAAAAAGGAAAGAAAAAGATAGATAAATAAAAAGATTAAAATATAATAAAATGAAATATATAATAAATAAATAATAATAAATAAATAAATAAATAAATAAAAGCATTTCCGAAGTACAAACGAAAGTATTATAAAAAGAAATTAACCCCATGGAAAATAAGACTTTGAAAAGAAAAAACAAGGACTTAACCTTTGACGTAACCCTGAAGAAACCCCTTAATACCACCATCGTCAGGGACGCGCCAAGATAATTTGTCACCCGAGGATACTATTTTATTAGTGCAGTTCGTTTTAAAACAAGAACAAATAATTCAAATCAATGTCACAGATAAAACATTGAAAATATAATATAATAAATGAAAATAATTAATATTATCAACTATAGTAGTTACTATACTAATCTTGTTTTTTGTTTTCAATTTTTTTAAATCGTATGCTAAAACCCTGACCCATAATAAACAAAAACTCTATAGAAAATTTTTAATGAACACTCTTCTCCGTTGTTGTACATGCATTCAATGCAATCTCCCCCTCCCCACTCTTTCACCTTACCCTCACCATCACACTGCTACTACCACCTTTGCAACCATTAAAACAAATCCGTTTGAAAACTTTAAACAAATACTTCTTACAATATCTTCTCGCTCGCAAACGAACAAACAAACGAAAAGGAAAAACCTTGGACTAGAAATTTAGAAATTTCTAAAAGCAAAGCAAAATAAAATAAGAAATAAGAAACACCTTGCAAAACTTTACCTGAGTTGAGATGTGAAGACATAAAAAAAAAATAGAAGTTTTTTTATTCTTCTTCTTCTTCTTCTTCTTCCTCTTCTTCTTCTTCTTCTTCTTCTTCTTCCTCTTTTTCTTTTTAACTAAATTTTGGAACCACAAACTTTATTGGCAAAGATAAATGTGTGTGTGTGTGTTGTGTAACGAAAAAGCTTTACAAAATGATGTGGTGTTAAAGTTTATACTGAACTTTTAGGGAAAAAATGTATAACAAATTAGTAAACATCGAAGAAAATATCGTTGTTTATTTTTTATTTTATTCGAACAATTTTTTTGTTAAAGTGAAAAAAAAAGCATTTAAAAGTTTTAAAGCTTAATAGCATTTTAAGCATTACATTTTTTTTTTTTTTTAAATATTAAAACTAAAATTCTAAAAGAACTAAACTTAAAGCATTGAAAAATCAATTTTTCAAACTCAATTGTAAAATCATAAGTTGATTTTTTTTTTTTTTTAAATATTCTTTTTTCAACATACGTTGAATATATAAAATAGAAATGACGAAAAAAATCACTAAAATGGTCATGTGTCATTTTAATGGATCAAAATGGTATTACTCTGGAAAGAAAAAAACTATGGAACAATGGAAAAAAAATAATAAGAGAAAAGATGTAACAAAAGCAAGCGTAAAAATGGATAAAAATTGCATTTACGAGCCTTATCCATTCCTCTTCAAAAACTCACCGCCCTTCCCTCTCTCTTTTTTTATCTCATCCATTTACTCTTTCATCTTTCTTTGATAAATAAACTTTTTTCCTTTTAAACGCGAACTTTTCTTTTTTTCTCTCAAAAGAATTATAAACGAAGTACCATACATACCCATATTGTATGTTTTTTTTATGAAACGAAGCAACTGTGAAAGAAATTAACCTTGCAAAGGGGTTTTGTTTTTTTATTGTAGTTTGCCTCACATGATGTGTTAAGTAAAAACACAGAAAGATGTTAAATCAAAATTTAAATAATTCTATCAAAATTCTCAATTCATTTTTAAACAAACTTTTCAATTTATTTTTTGGCGAGAGTTATCAATAAAGACAGAATAAAATAAATGAAGAATCGTACATCTTATCTCCCCCCCCCGCCCCGCCCCTTAAAAGAAAAACAACGATTTTTTGGATATTTTTTTTTCCCCCCTCATTCTGCTCGTATCACCCCAACTCGTATTACACATATTTCGAATTTGTTGGAATATTAAGGATGGGGAATTTTTCTTTTAAAAAGAAAAAAACAGAGAGAGAAAGAGAGAGAGAGAGAGAGAGAGAGTAGGAGGATAACGTTGTAAAGAAAATTTGTTGGTAAACAAAATAAATAAAAAACAAAAAAATTACAACACCTAAAAAGTGAAGAAGCACGTGTATTCCCAAAAGAAAGAAGAAAACGAGCAAAAAAAAAACAAACGAAATAAACGCGGTAGTGGGATGTAAACAAAAAATGATCTTATTATTTTTTTTTTTTTAGGTGGTTGCTAAAATGTATTAGAATATATATATATATATATATATATACACATTATATAATTTTATAATAATATATATTATATAATTTTTTTTTAATAATTAAATATATTAAAATCCATTTTAGGAACCTACAATTTGCTACTTTTATTTTATAACAATATGCATACAATATAAGTATATATACTTAATAATATATAGTTATTATTATTTTATATATATATATATATATATATATATGTTATACAATTTTCGAATTAAACGAGTGTTTTAATAAAACAAAAACCAAAAGAAATAATAAAAAGAAAAAGAAGGAATATACAGATAAATTAAAAACTTCTGTTATCCGAGTATATATATATATATATATGTATTACATTATACTGTATACTCTGTGATCTCTCATCTGTTTATACAGCGTAAACATTATACAAGAGACAGACTACGAGGAAACATTGCGTTGAGAAGGTGATATCGAGTGCATTATACATAAACCAGAAAAAACTGGAAAAGAACTTTATGAAGATTAAAAAATATTACGATAATAATAATAATAATAACATTAATAAGAAGAAAAATTGATCGATAAATGATATTGAAATTCTGAAATATTAAAAAAAAAGAAAATCTAATTGTATTTTATTTATTTAATTATTAAAATTATTATTCACAATTTAGAGAAAGATTTTATGGAAATAAAGATAAGTAATAATAATAATAATAATAATAATAATAATAATAATTAAATTACTAATTATATTAAATTAACTAATTCAGAATACACAATATGTAAATTAATAATACTCATTACAATATAAATATATTTAATGTTATTACATTCATAACTTGATATAAATTATTAAAATGAAATTCTACGAAACTTATAGACTTACTGACAAACAACAACATCAACAATAATAATAATAATAATAACAATAGAATAACGACAAATAAAAAACAAGTAGTGGAAGGGGAAATAAAATGGTCTCTCGAACAGGAATAAAATGAAAAATAAATAAATGAGCTGCAGTATATAAACCAAAGTAGTAAGAAAGGGAGAAGAAAGAGAAAGAGTGGGGAGAAAAAAATAACAAAACAAAAAAGAAAAAAGAAAAAAAAGAATAATTTGAATCAAAAGACTTGAAGAATGTAGTAGACGAAGAAAACCAGAAAGGAATAAAATACGAAGCTTTTCTCTCTTTGGGGTTGGCAAGTAATCAGAGAAAAAGAAAAGAAAAAAAAATAAAAGAAAAAAAAATAACAAAAAAGAAAAGAGAAGTAAAAAAGGAAAACATTGAGGGAAAGGATGGAGTGAGGTGGGGGATGAAGGGTGGTAAAAATATCTAGGAATAACGCACAAAAAAACACACACACTAAGAAACTGGTATAACGCGTAATACGTAAACACTTACTTACATTGAAGGACAACGTAAAAAACATAAACGGTAAGGGTGAAAAAAAAGGTAAAAGGAAAAAAAAAGATACGGGGGGTTGAGTTTGGAAAGAGGAAGGGAAAGGATGGAGTGGAATGGGTAGGATGAGGAAAAAAAAATGTTGAAATCCTTTATAGCAATTGACCCAACCAGACAGAGAGAAAGAGAAGAGTGAAAAATGAGAATAGTAAATACCGATAACAATAATAAAACAAAAACAAACAAAAAATAGTAAAAAAAAATATAAAGAAAGAGAGAAAGGGAAAAAAAAAGAAATAATTCTTGATAAAAAGAAGAAACAAACAGAGAGAGAGAGAGAGAGAGAGAGAGAGAGAGAGAGAGAGAGAGGAAATTAAAACAAATTTCGTTTGCATTTGTGTGTTAACTTCGTATTAACAAAAAAAAAAAGATAAAAAACAAGTAAAAAAAAAAAATAGTGAAAACAAGCCTGGTAAAAATTTGATAAAACGAGCATAAGATGAAACAGTTGAGTGTATTTATAAAAAAAAAAAAGAATAAAATAAAACAAAAAAAAAACATCAAGAAACGTAGGAAACTTTAAACAAGATAGCGTATTAGATAATAATGAAACAAGATGGGAAGAGATATTTATTTGAGTAGGTAGAATTGTGGTTAAAAATAAAATTAAAAAATAATAAAAAAGAAAGAAAAATTAACTGTTAAATAATAATGAAAGAAATTTAATGTAAATTTCGTTGGAATTTCATTATTCAAAAAAAAAGAAATAAAACATGAGATAAAAGTTTCTCAAATAAAATATAACAAGTTGTTGTATTTGAGAAACACATTAGTTATATACATAATTATATACTTAATAATTATATACATAATTAAATTATACAATTATAATATAATAATTATAATATTGATAATAATTGCAATTATGTACATAATTATATATATAATAATTATTTACGTAATTAAATTGTACAATTATAATATAATATTAATAATATTAATAATAATTACAATTACATACATAGTAATTATATAAGTAATTTAATTATACAATTATAATATAATATTAATAATAACAATAATAGTTACAATTATATACATAGTAATTATATAAGTCATTTAATAAACAATTATAATATAATATTAATAATATTAATAATAATTAGAATTATATGCATAATTACATACATAATAATTATATACGCAATTAAATTATACAATTATAATATAATATTAATAATGTTAATAATTTCATTACAATTATATACATAATTCTATACATAATAATTATATACATAATTAAAAGCAAAGTTTAAAAGAACGTAAAAATGAAAAATGGATAGAGAAAAGAAATTGTAAGGAAAGAATAACGTTGACGTTTAAAATGTGACAAATTATATTGATTATAATAAAAGAATATATATATATATGTAGAACGATGTTAAAGTACATGGAATTTAAGAAATAAAAATTGATAAGAAAGAGAATGAGAGAGAAAGAAGATAAAATGAAATTTTATTCATGTCCAAGTAAAACGTACATGATGGATAATGTTAATAATATATTAGAAAGAAAGAAAAAGAAAAATAGACGAAGAAAAAGATAAAAAAAGGAAGTGAAAGAGTAAGACAGGACGCTAATAATAAGAAAGACAAAAATAGAAAGAATATATAATAGAATATAAAATACAATGGAATTTGCAATCATATAAAGTGCTCAGGATAAATAACCAATGATGGACGAGACTGTAATAAAATATAGAAAATGAGAAGGTTGATATGTGATGATTTAAATATTTAAAAAAAAATAATAATAATAAAAAATAATTGGAAAAGACAGTGAAAACGAATAAGATAAAAAATTGCATAAAATGGTTCGAGTTACTTTCGAGACACGTGTAACATAATTTTTTTATTTTTTTTTATTTATTTTTTTGGTTAATATGATAAAGAAATGAGAGATAGTAATCTAAGGTATTACAAAGGAATGACCGAAAGGTAAAATTTGTTTTTTTTGTTGTTGTTGAAACGATAGAAGAATAGAAGAAAGTAGAGATAGGAAAGAAAGATGTGATATTAAAAATAAAGAAAAATGGGGGAGACATTTAGGATTTTTTTTCTTTCTTTATTTCCGGCAGGATTAAGAAATGAAAGGAATGGAAACGAATGGTTTGACGAAAGAAAAATAAAATGACCTTCGAAGGGATAAAAAAATTGTCCATCCCAAAAATAGGATAAGAAGAATCTGAAGAAAGGTGGTAGATAATAAATGTAAGAATAAAAGTAAAGAAACGGTGAAACTAAAACGGGAGATATAACTGTGATACTTCGAGGAAGAGAATCGGAAAACAGGTGAGAAGAAACTTTTTGTCCCGATAGAATTAAACAATATATGTATAAAAATAGAATGCAAGTATGTAAGAGAAACAAAAAGAAAGGGAAGTAGAAGTACAAAGAAAGGTTGATAATGTTAAAATAAAAATGATAAAGAATGATATAAACCAAAACTAGAAGAACATGTATCCCAACATTAAAAACTAACATAACGGAAGGATAAACAACAATTCTTGACTTTTTCTGAAGGAGAATAAAAGAATAAAAAAATAAAAGAATGAAAAAGAGAAAAAAAGGAAATATATAAAAAAAAAAAAAAGGGGGAATATAATGAAACGAGAAAATGTGACAAGGAAAGTTTTACCAGACATAGGTAAAATTACAAGCTTTCTTTGTAAGATAAGAATATAAGACAAAGAGGAAAACTAAAAAAAAAAAAAAAAGAAAAATAGACAGAAAGAAAGGAATGAAAGAAATTATTCGATAAGAAAAAAAAAGACAATGAAAGTAATCCAATAATAAAAAAAAAAATATATATATATATATATAAAAACGAACAAGGAATTAAAGTAAATGTGTAAAATTTTTTCGCCATTCCTTCGAAGGAGGAAAACAAAAAAATTTTAAAATGAAAAGAAAAGAAGAAAGAAAAAAATGAAGAAGAAAATAAAAAGTTTGACCGAAGAGAACTCCTGGTTAGATTTTACTCGTTCCGTTAGAGATGCTAGAATAAAAAGAATAAAAGAAAAGGAGATGAGAAATAGTAGAAAAAGAATGAAAAGGGAAAGGGTAAGGGTAGGAACGGGGTAGTGGAAAATGAGATGATAACGCGTGTGCGAAAAATAATCGTTGGTTTTCTAAGAAAAAAAAAAAAAACAAAAAAAAATATAAAAAATATAAAAGTAAGAAAAATTATTCATCGAATAACAAACACGTTAAAAACAAAGAAGAGAAATTAAAATAAAAAATAAAAATAAGAATAAATATTAATCAAATAGCAAACACGTTAAAAACAAAGAAGAGAAATTAAAATAAAAAAAATAAAATAAATTAAAAAAAATAATAAGAAGAAGAAATATTAATCAAATAATAAAAACACGTAAAAACAAAGAAAAGGAATTAGATTAAAAAAAAAAAAAGCAAAATACGACAAAATATTAATCAAATAATAAACATATAAAAACAAAGAAAAGAAATTTAAAAAATTAATAAAACAAAATACTAATCAACTAATAAACACGTAAAAACAACAAAGAAGAGGAATTGAATTAATAAAAAAAATAAAAAAAAAGATAAAAAATGCTAATCAAATAACAAACACGTTAAAAAAAAAAAACAAAGAAGAGAAATTAAATTGACATAAAAAAAAAAATTAAAATTGAAATGAAAAATAGATCGTACAAACGTGTCAAATGTTTTATTAAGCTTTCCTTACAAAAAAAAAATAATTAAAAAAAAAAAAAATTAAAGAACCAGAAAAGCAGGAGTGGGGGGGGGTAATGATTTAAAAAAAACCAAAGGATAAGAAGTTGGACTCGTTCCGTCGTAGACGCTGGAATAAAAGAGTAAGAAAGAAAGGTAGAGGAATAAGTAGGAAAAGAAAGAAAATGGGAAGGGGTCGAAACGGGTAGGGGAGGTGGGTAGGGAGAAGGTGTATAACGCATGCGTATAAAACATCTTTTGGGCGATGTCTGAAGCGTCGGGACGTCTACTTCGTCATTCGGCGTCCGCGCGCGAACCGAGAACAACGCACAACCCTCCTAAAACGCGCGTGCTAATTAATTATAATAATTATAATAATAATTATAATAATAATATGAATATTATTATTTAATCATTACAATAATTTTTACGTGATATATCTAAACGATTTTGATTAAAATCAACTATTTAACAACTTCCACCCCCTATATCCACATCCCCAAACCTCCACTCTATCTTCTTTCTTATCGTTTTAATATTCCAACGCAATTTTTTGTTAGTTTTATTTTTTTTTTTTTTTTTGATGTATTGCATTTTATAAAAAGAAGAAAGGAAGAAAGTAAAAAACTGAACAACAAGTTAATTTTTCAAATATTTCATTGATTTCATCGAATAATCGTAAATTTTGGGAGTTGAGAGAAAAGAAAAAGAAATTGAAGTAAAGTAGAAGAAAAATAAAAGAAGGGGGGTGAACTTTGTTTTCCCGCGCTTTTTTTTTCTAGTCGGTCATTGAACACTTTTCACTTCGTACGCCCTGTTACAACGTGTATTTGGTGAGATTTGAATTTTTTGGTTTTGTTTAGTTCTTTTTAATCCTAGTTTTTATTTTTCATTTTAGTAATATCAAATTAAAGAGAGCGAGAAAATAAAAAAATGAATTTTTAGTTTAATTGCAATCATCACCGTAAACTCCACTGAGTGTGTGTCAGTTAAACGAATTAAAAAAAAAAGCAGAAGAAAGAAAGAAAGAAAGAAAGAAAGAAAAAAAGAAAAAAGAAGAAGACAGGAAAGAAAAAGGGGGAAAAAAGTTGGTAATGATCCGGCCTATAGGATTATCCGCAAAATTCCAATTGGGGGATAAAAAGCAAGCAGCCTTGATCGAAGAACAAGAAGAAGAAGAAGAAGAAGAGGAAGAAAGAAAAGAAGAAGAAGAAGAAGAAGAAGAAGAAGAAGAAAAAACCTTGATCGAGGTTTTTCAGTGTTCCCCTAACATTTGTCCATTATTAGATTTAAATCGTGTGGAAAAAATTAAAGAGAAATTAGTCAAAAGAAGAAGAATAAGATTGATCTCATTAAGATTGAAATTGCACGTCGAGGAAATAATCAAAGAGAAAGAAATCAAATCGATTAGAAGAAAAAAAAGGAACAAATCAGATTTAAAAAATTTCATTTGTGCATACATATAAAAAAAATTAATAAAAATTAAATCAAACAAATATGAATATTAGCAGCACAATAATCAACAACAACAACCATCATGAAAACAACTGGCAAAACAGTAACAGTATTAACAACATATCATCGTTGTTCGAAAATAATAGTGATTATAAATGTGGTAGTAATTTGGAATCGTTTCATTTGATATACGCACAAATACACGGTTGGGCAAGCCTAATCGTTTGCATATTTGGCTGTATAGCAAATAGTTTGAACATAGCAGTACTTACTAGACGTGATATGAGATCACCTACAAATATGATATTAACGGGTCTGGCAGTTGCTGATTTATTGGTCATGATCGAATACGTACCATATGCTATACACCTTTACCTTTATCATCGTTCACGAAAGGATAGGTTTACTTATGGTTGGGCAGTATTTGTCCTATTTCATTCGAATTTTGGTCAAGTTTGTCATACCATATCGATATGTTTAACTTTAACACTTGCAATATGGCGTTACATAGCCGTAGCACATCCACAAAAAAATCACGAATGGTGTAGCCATAGAAGAACGATCATAGCAATAATAGGTGCATATTTGTTTTGTCCAATATTATGCGTACCATTGTACATAACAACCGAAGTACGTCCACAGATAGAACCTTTAAATAATGATAATCATAATAATCATAACAATAATAATAATACTATGAATTTGAGTAAAATCATGAACGACGTTGTTGTTGATAGTCATAATTATACACGTTTATATGATGATAATGATGATAATAATAATACGGTAACGAAATACGTAACTCTTTATTTCGTGAGATTAACTGAAACTGCCAGGGTACACGGTATGTTGAAAGAAATGAACTTTTGGATTTACAGTGTTGTCATTAAATTAATACCGTGTTTAGCACTTACGATTTTGAGTATCAAATTGGTACTCGTATTGCTTGAAGCTAAAGAAAGAAGAAAAAAATTAACAAGTAAAACATTGAAAAGTAATAATCAAAAATTAAACGATATGACAACGAATGATAATATTAATACTACTACTACTACTGCTGCTGCTGCTGCTGCTGCTACTGCTGCTATTACGAAAATAAAAAAGAAAAAATCTAATAGGAATATGGATAAGGAAAGGCAAACGGATAGAACTACTATGATGCTATTAGCCGTTTTACTTTTATTCTTACTCACTGAATTGCCACAGGGTGTACTTGGTTTGCTCAGTGTCATATTGGGCTCGGGTTTCTTTCATACCTGCTACCTTATGTTAGGTGAGTATTATACATATATATATATATATATATATATATATATATACATGTATATATATATATATATTTTNTATATATATATATATATTTTCAAGCTTTATCTTTTTGTCTCCGATACTTTGATTTATTTTTACCTTTCTTCGTATCTTTCTTTTTATCTCGTTTAACGTTTCTTTAAAAAATGATAATATCGATTAATCAATTACCATTATTACATTAACATTACAAATAACAAGTTAAATACATTTTATTATAAATTATTATACTTATCTTATGTGGTATGATTAGTTGAGATAAAAAAATGATTAAAATGTAAGGTATGTTTTCTTTTTATTTTATTTATTATTTTGATGTTTCAACAAGTTTGTGTTTTTAATTTATTTTTAATCTTTTGTGTTATATTATACTGTTCTTTATCTTTTTATTTTATTTATGAAAAAAGAAAACCATAAAGAAAAAGAATAGTATGTTCAAACTGTCGACATCTGAAATCCCAAGAGATGATAGTCCTGTATCTTGTCCCAAAATGAACCTTTCGCTAACACATTATCGTGAAAAGCCGATTTTCAATGGTGAGGTGGACACAGGGGAAAGGAAGTAACATTTTGCTCTATTTTATCGACAGTATCATTTCCCACTTGGTTTGTTCCTTGTTTCTCATTAAACATCTTCCTTCTCTCTTTCTCTTTCTCTTTCTCTTTCTCTTTTTCTTTCTCTTTCTCTTTCTCTTTCTCTTTCTCTTTTTCTTTCTCTTTCTCTTTCTCTTTCTCTTTCTCTTTCTCTTATCCGCTCCTTTCTTCTTTTTCTTCTTTTTGTGGTTGTTGTGTTTTTTTTTTTGTAATTACAAATCTGTTTTTCACGTTTCAATGTAAAACAAATGTACGATGATTATTTCAAATCTACAACAAATTTATTTCGTTTTTTGTTTGAATATAATTTATTAATTTAAATATTTTTATAAAATACATTCATCATTTAATATTTAAAAATAAATAATTATTTTATTTAGAAATAATGTTCGATAATATTTTAATATTATATCGAATATTAAATATCATATATAATATAATAATAAATTTAAATATTATTATAATAGTATTATAATAAAATATAGAATAAAATATATTTAATATTCTATCGAAAATTCGTTTAATATTATTAATATTTAAATTAGGATTTTTAAATTATTTATCTACGATTAAATTTTATCCAAAGCTATATTTATTAAATTATATAAATAAATTTTATCTATAAGAAATATAAAACCAAAGAAAAAAATATATTATTAATTATATTTTTATTTGTTTTTTTTTTCTTTTTAATTAGTTCGATTTTGAGTGATGTAGAAAAAGGGTATTTCGTATTCAACTACGTTCGAGTAAAATAATATTAATTGAAATTTATATCCATACTCGGTTCTTTTCTATGGTATTATACTTTCCTGGAACATAATATACATTCGATGATCATGCTCAAAGAAGTGTATGAAAAACGAAAAAAAAAAAGGAAAACGTCTAATTGAGTATATTCTATCTCTTCGAATTTACGCGCACGTATAAACATTTGATTTTTCTGAATTAAACAAATATGAAATGAAAATGCATTTCGGTATATTTCAATTTTCTTTTTTTCTTCTTCTTTTCACATAATAAAAATTAAATCATTTCGATGAAAGCTTATATCCAATGTACTTTCATATTTTTATTAAACCATCCGATATTAATATTTACCAATTGACTAATGAGATTATTTACTAAAATTATAATTAAATTTGTATTATTAAAAAAAAATTGAAAAAAAAAAAAAACAATAAAAGCAGAAATATTTAATAAGAGAGATATGCATCAAGTTGATTTTGAATAGGAGTAAAAATAAAAAAAAAGATAGAAATAAATAAAAACAACGAAATATATTCAACCCCCCTTTGTCAGTTGCATAAATTAATACTCGACGTATTGAATTAATTTCTACTTGAATTATAAAACTCATTATATATATATATATATTTTTTTTTTTTATGTAGTTGTGTTGTTGTCTTTTTCCTTTCATTTTTTCTTTCATTTTTTTCTTTCATTCATTCTTTCATTCTTTTCCATATAAATTAAACGTTAGAAAACTCTGATCAACTTTTATAGAAAAAAATATTCGACCATATAATATCTAAAAGTTAGTTAAAGTATTAGGTTTTTTTTTTTTTTTTAATGAAGGATCATAATTAAATCTTTAATAAAATATTGTGAATATAGGTCATGATGTTTCAACATAATATAATGTCACTGATTGTTATTGTAATAATGAAATAACATAAGTAAAAAAAAAAGTAATAAAAAAATTGTACAAACTTATAATCCGATCTATTTTATTTTAATATAAAATTAGTGATATCATATTGAATTGTATTTGTGATTTAACTTTAATTTGTTAATTTGAAATAATTATTAATTATTAAATTAATTTTTTTATAGTTGAAATTTATTTTAGGATTATTTTTTGAAATTTTGTTATTGATATCAATTTCATTGCAAAAAGTATATTATACTTTTCAGACAAAATATAATTTTTTAATTGAAATATTCTTTATTTTAATTTTAATATGAAAATTTTATATTAATTTAATTAAAATTATTTTTATTATAATATTTATACTTCTAATTTTTATTAATTTTATTAACAATTTTTTTCTTTTAACAAATTCTTTATCTTAATTTTAATTAGAACATTTGTATTAATTTAATTAAAATTATTTATTACATTTGTATTTTTAATTTTTATTAATATTAATTTAATTAAAATTATTTATTATTGTTTATTATATCTATATTTTTTTAATTTTTTATAATTTAATTAAAATTATTCATTATATTTATATTTATAATTTTTATTAATATTAATTTGATTAACAAATGTTTTATGTTAAAAATTCGTTTCGAAAGAAAATTAAATATTGACATTTTCGTTTCTTTCTTTTTGCATTCGTTTCGAAAGAATTAAATTAATGTTCAACGGATATATCAAATAAAAAAAAAAACGAAATTAAATAATAAAAATATCAAATATTACATAAAACATCTATATATGTACATACACATATATATTTAATCTATCTATTCGTGTGAGAAAACTGGAACAAACTATGTTTCTTCATTTTATTTCTTATTATTATTATTAAAATAGTTTTTAAAAAAATAAGTCCATTGTTTTTGGAAATGTTGCATGTGTGTATAGCAGCTTTGCGTGTTAGTCTCTCACTTTTCATTTTTTTTTTTATTTTATCCTTTCCCCCTCCCCCACACCATTACCTGTTCTATTTTTTTTTAACTATCGCTCGAAAAACCGTGAAAAACTGCAATCAGACTGATGGTCAAACTGCAATCGGACTGATGGTCTCTCTACGTGTGATACAAAAAAAAATCGAACAGATTTTTTATTTTTATATTTTTTTTTTAATTCTTTCTCCGACTGATGATGTGAGAAAAGTATATTTTTTTCTATTTTTTTTTTTTTTTCTAGTCTTCCTTTTGTTTTAAATTTTTATTTCACTTCAGTTTTCTTTTACTTTACCTTTTACTTTTACCTTTTTTTTTCATTTTTATTTTTTCACTTCATTTTTCTTTTACTTTACCCTTTTACTTCGTTTAAATATGTATATATTTTCTAATTTACATTTAGAAGATTAAAAAATAAAAACATATGGAATACCAAATTAGTTTTAATAAGTATTTTGATTTATCGGTAAAGTTCTGTCCATTCTGACAAACACCGATTCAATTTTTCATCATTAGGGATAAGATATTTTTTTAAACTGCAATATACAAGATTGTCATCAAGCTGTAGTAAAAAATTATAAATAATGATAATTGTTTATTATTATTATTAGTCAATTCATGAGATATAAAAATTGATTACTTTTGTTTTATTTTTAAAAACGGACAAAAAACATTCCGGTAGACTCTAATATAATTAAAATAATATTATGCAATTATTATCATATTCCGTTGTGTGATTTGTTTTATTTTAATTGAAGATTATAACATCGATTAAATGATATATTTTTAAAAATAGAAAATAACATGATTGCTAATTCGAATATTATATCTTTGATCTTGGTTAATTTGCTCGTTTCTGGATTAGTGAATACAAATATGATTACGTTTATTTTGCAATACAAGGGAATCAAGGAAATCAACCGATTATTCGGTTGAACAATATACAGAGAACTTAATGAGAAAAGATTTATAAAAATATAAAAAAAAAAAATAAAGAAAACCTGAGAAAAAGAGTGAAAGAATGAGATATTAGTTTATTTTGTTTAATCATTAATTTTTGTAGGCTTGCAATTAAAAAATAAAATTAAACGAAAATACAAATTTTGTGTACTCCGAACGATAGATTTTTATTCGTTTGGTTTGGTTATTTTTTTTCTTATATATCAAAAAAAAAAAAAAAATCTTATGCCAGTTTAATTTGATTTTATAATTTGAAATATATGAATATAAAACGGCGATGATGATGAGAAAAAGAGTGAAAGAATGAGATATTAGTTTATTTTGTTTAATCATTAATTTTTGTAGGCTTGCAATTAAAAAATAAAATTAAACGAAAATA